>WAAF01007092.1:83250-115604 GCA_013400475.1 Tricholaema leucomelas
CCTGGGCAGGCCAGACTCAGTGGCTACAGGTCCTTTTGTGTCCTTTTCCCGTGCTTGCCTCTCTGGTGGAGCAGAAAAACATGCCTAGGCAAGGCAGGACATGGATAAGCCCATCTGGGGCCTATCAGGCCTACCACAACACTTTGCAGAATATGTATGAAGAAAGAAGCCGCTGGAAATAGGCAGAAAAGCTGCCCGCATAAATTTGACATAATATGAGTGAGGTGGATGGGTAAATCTCTGCTCGCTCAGCCTGGCAAATAAAACTGGTGCTGTGGAGCCAGAGTTACAGAGAGGGAGAAGCATTGTTCTACAAGGCGTGCTGCAGCCAGGAGCCACCCCTGAAACAGCTATATGTTTGAGTTGTACTGCAGTCGAATCACAAAGCAGGCTTCCTTGGCACTCTTATTCTGCCGTGGAACAGATACTGATTTCTTGGTCTTACCAACTTCTGAGGAGGTTTCTTGCTCATACATAGAAGCATGTTTGTGTTCCTTTTTCGTGTTATTAAAAGGTGTTTAATGAGCAGGTATGAAATACCCAAGAAAGCAGAGAAGGAGTTGTGTAGGACTGTACCAGGGAGAGCTTTAGGGATAGCATTTTAAATTGCATTTGGAGTTTCATAGAATCTGTAGAATGATCTAGATTGGAAAGAACCTTGAAGATCATCCAGTTCCAACCCCCTGCCATGGGCAAGGACACCTTCCACTAGACCAGGTCTCTCAAGGCCTCATCCAACCTGGCCTTAGATACCTCCAGAGAGGCAATGTCTGTGACCTGTCTGGGCAACCTGTTCCAGTGTCTCACCCACCTTCGCTGTAAACAATTTACTCTTTCCACATCTCCCCTCCTCCAGCTTAAAGCCCTTCCCCTTCATTCTGTCACTACAAGCCCTCATAAAATGTCCCTTCCCAGCTTTCTTGTAGGCCCCTTTCAGGTACTGAAACTGCTCCTGTTCTTGGTGCTCTCACACATTACTTGTGTGTCTTTGGCACACTACTCTTTGCCTGTGCTCTCAAAAGTGATTCCCAGGCCTGAAATTCGAATTTCCACCTGGGCAGCTGCCATAGAACTTATACAAAGTAATTAAACTGTATGCAGCTCCTTCAAGATTTGTACCCTATCATTTATGCATCTGCTTCTTTCAAATCAGAATGACGTTGCCTTATGTGCACTTGCAGTTCCCAGCCCAAAGCATGAACCTGGAGAGAGAGGAGCTGCAGCTTGCAACTTTTCTGTTCTGGAGACTCTGGCAAGATAACCCTGGGAATGCAATATCACTTCTTGCAGAGCTTGATTGTGAAGCATATTGTGGTGTATTACACTCTGCTTCAAAAAGTACTGTGGGGCTGTCCCAGCTGTGTCCTGCCCCCACGCATGACTTCTGCCTATGAGATGTGGGTGGGTGGTTGTTGTCACAGGTCACTCAGTGAACAAGTCTTCAAAGACATCTTTAAACTGTGCCATCTTTACTGAGATCACCTGCACCTTTTACAGGACTGAGGGCTGTCAGCAGATTGCTCTGTCTGAACAAGGGTAGCTGGGGGACAGAAAGTGTTCTTCCCAGTGGAAGAACAGGCTGCATGGGTGGGCAGAGGCCAATGGGATGAGATTTAACAAGGCCAAGTGCAGGGTTCTACACTTTGGCCACAACAACCCCAAGGAGCACTACAGGCTGGGGACAGAGTGGCTGGAAAGCCCAGGTGGGTAGCAGAGCCAATGGCATCCTGGGCTATATCAGGAGCAGTGTGGCCAGCAGGACAAGGGAGGTTCTTCTGCCCCTGTGCTCAGCACTGCTCAGGCCACACCTTGAGTGCTGTGTCCAGTTCTGGGCTCCTCAGTTCAAGAGAAATGCTGAGGTGCAGGAACGTGTCTAGAGAAGGGCAGCAAGGCTGGGGAGGAGCCTGGAGCACAGCCCTGTGAGGAGAGGCTGAGGGAGCTGGGGGTGTGCAGCCTGCAGAAGAGGAGGCTCAGGGCAGAGCTCATTGCTATATGCAACTACCTGAAGGGAGGCTGTAGCCAGGTGAGGGTTGGTCTCTTCTGCCAGGCACCCAGCAACAGAACAAGGGGACACAGCCTCAAGTTGTGCTCGGGGAGGTCTAGGCTGGATGTTAGGAGGAAGTTGTTGTCAGAGAGAGTGATTGGCATTGGAATGGGCTGCCCAGGGAGGTGGTGGAGTCGCCATCCCTGGAGGTGTTCAAGAAAAGCCTGGATGAGGCACTTAGTGCCATGGTCTGGTTGATTGACGAGGGCTGAGTGCTAGATTGGACTGGATGAGCTTGGAGGTCTCTTCCAACCTGGTTGATTCTATGGTTCTGTGATTCTCTGACAGATGAATTTTGGCCCTGACAGTAGGAGATGCAAAATCTAAGTGTGGGAGCTGGTCTCATTAAACAGCAAAATAATTTGTTGAGAACCAACTGCAGCCTATGATATTTGGGAAGAGACATAATTCACTGTTTCACATTTGAAAGAGGGAATACACCTATGAAAATGGTCCATGAGCAAAGGCACAACCAGATTTTCTCTCCCCTCCTGGTGTTGATTTGTGGCTCTGTGGCCATGCAGTGCTGGCCAGCCCAGACAGGGCATCATTAATATTCCTGACTTGCTGCTCTGTGCTGCTATGACATGGAGGAGAATGAATCAGTAAAAGAGAAACTTACTTTTCTTGTTCATTTCCACATTTGGGAGCACAGAGAAAAGCAGTTTTTCACCTTGGGGCATAGTATCCTGGCAATGTCCTGAGAGTAAGTTCTGTGTGGTTTCCCCTGCAGATTACAGCTGTGCCTTCACCGAGTCTGGCAGGCAGCTGGCTTGTGCTGTGCCTCAAGCCATCTCTCACCACCGCTGGGATGAGTGATCTCATTTTTCCTGCCTTGGGTTTCTTGGATAAAATTGCCACAGAAGAAGGGCCTGGGAGGGGTGTTGGGCACTGTTACCTCCTACTGATTGTGGGGCTAAGCCTGCCCTAGACACAGGTATGCCAGGAGGAACTGAATAGACAACGCAGCTGAGGGCTGAGGAGAAATGCAGCAGCATGTGCCTGGCACAGTGGAATGCCAAATGTCATGTTCACTGGGGGGGACACAGCCCCCAGGTTTCTCTCCTTGCTGCAGAGCCCTCTGCACAGTAGCAAGGGGCTCCTGCCTACCTCAGGCTCCCAGAGGGTCTCATCTCATGGTTAGTGCCAGCATACCCCATGGCTACATTGGTGACAAGAAGAATTTGCATAACCACCAAGGCCCTGCTGACTGATGGAGGGGCCAGAGCCATGCAGGTAGGATAGAGCTAGGACCATCCCATCTACAGACATGGCAATGGCTTTTGGGTTGCTTGCTTTGAGCCATCTTGTCACCAGCTGGGGCTGTTTAGTAGGGAGAACAGTGCCAACACAGGCAGGCAGGCAGGGTGTCTTCCCCTGGGCATTACACACACAGCAAAACAACGCTGTGAAATCAGGTAGACCCAGTTTCCACTTCACTGCCGTGCCTCAGTGTGTTTCTTCCCCAGGAAGAGCTGGTGACTGCCATGCAGGAAGGTGGTAGGAAAAGGAGCCCTTCATCTCCATGCTACTGTTTGTCTCTGCATGACTGTGGAGAAGACTGAGCCTTCACTCAGGATCAGACACTGAGTGTTTTACTAATGTCCTGCCTCACCCCTACCTTATTGACGGTCTGTTAAACAGCCCAGTCCGGGGCATACCTGCAGTAAATCATACCTCTGAAAGGAGATGCCAGGCTCCCTGGGGAGTGAGGGACAGGGCAGAGCTGTGCAGCATTCCTCCCCTGAAAGTTCATCTCCTACTTTCCGAGCAAAACGGAGCACCTATTTCTCTGTGCTTGGGTGGCCAGACATGCCCAAGAGGAGGAGGCTGATGCGGGAGGTGAATTTATGCCTTTGGTAAGTTTAATTCTACAGGCATCACAAACTGTTGGTCTTACCAAGGGGATTACAAAGCATTGCAAACAGTAGTTGTTGGGGAAGCCTGAGGACAGCTACCCTTGTGCTGGTATAAGGGCTACCATCAAACTGACCTGCACAGCAGGCACAGGGGCATTGATGTTTTCTCAGCAGCATTGACTGTCTCTTAGGTGGAAAATGGGGAGAGAGAAATGTTTTTGCACTCTCACCAATAAGCTGTCTGTGTAGGGATGAAGGTCACCTTGCAACAATTCAGAGCAATTATCTGAAGGAGGTTAGATCTCTGTCCTCTGCCTTTATATTATTCTCATAAGCTGCATTTTTGGCATCACTTAGAAGCCAGGAACATATCAAACCCGCATATGTCAAATGCTATTGACATCAAATACCTTTCATCGAGCCCCAAGCCTCTTGGCGTCTTTTGAGCTCTGCACCCAGGAAAGTGGCTTGTCAGAGATGATTTTTCCAACTCAAGAAGCAAGTAGCATAATGAGACAGTGTAGCTTCAGCATACACCTTCCAACTAGTTTCCCAACTGCTCAGAAACCAAACATGAGGCTGCATAGTAATTAGCCCATAAAGCAAGCTGGGGATACAATGAACATAGAAACTTTTTATGGCCCCTCATTACCATTCTCCAAATGCATTTCTCTCTGCATTTCCCATTTCCAACAGCCAAGATCATCTAGCAAAACAAAACAAAAATGCAACTGTATTTCCAGCACAAGTGTGATCACTGCAGGAAATATGCTACCCAGATGTGCCAGGTGCTGTGCAGATGTGCTCAGCGCTCAGGAAAGCTCTCCAGCTGCCTACAGATCTGTTGCTTCTGGACTTCACAGAAATTAGAAAGTGCTTTGTTCCACCCCAGATGTTACCTTTCACAGGCTGACATAGGTGCATTGTGGTCAAAAGGCCCACTGGCTTCAGCACAATCTGGACTTGCTCTGAAATATTCTGGGTTTATTTATTGATTTGTTAAAAATGTCCTCCCTAGAGCAATAGAGGGTGAGCACTAACCTGCCAAGACACTGCCATCCAACACCTCTGTCAGTAAAGGACCTTGTAATGAGGCCCTTTTTCCATGCCAGGTGATGGGAATTGCTCAGCTGAACTGACTTCTCAAGAGTTGTCTGAGCAGGTGAGAGGCTAGTGTAAAATACAAGCTCACACAGAGAGGCAGTGTGTGGAGCTGGGTGCAGGCTGTAAGAGATACAATGGGTTAACTGAAGAAGGGTAGATTTGGTGCTCTGAAGAATCATGAGCCCTACACCACCTGAGCAGCATATCTCACAGGTCTTCTCTTCAGTTCTATCTGTATCTTTTTTTCCTGCTTCCTTTCCAAACCCACACACTTCAGATCTTCTACACTTTAGTTTTATTCCTTCACTTCACAGGTATTCAAACTCAAACATCAGAGTTTCACTTTTTTTTCTCATGGTCATATTTGAGATTCCTTTACTTTGCATTTTATCTCAGTCCTTGTCTCATCTACACTGGAACAGACTGCTCAGGAAGGGTTGCGGAATCTCCCTCTCTGGATGTGTTCCTGTGTGACCTGGTATAGGTAATCCTGCTCTGGCAGTGGGGCTGGAATGGATGAGGTTTCGAGGTCCCTTCCAGCCCCTGACATTCTGTGGCTCTGTTGTCTGTGTGATGTTGTGTGCCACAATCATTGTGTTAGTTTTTCCTACTAATAGAGAGTTTCTAATAAGCTTTACTTTTCCAAGCTAAAAAAGTGATGTGTATTCCAAAGAGCTGTTGACAAAGTTGGGGAAGAGAATGAACACTGGCACATACTTTCAGTCATTCCTGAAGGCATTTGTTTATTTCAACATCCAGGAGGACTTGGCTTGGAAAAGTCTTTCAGTGAGTGACAAATATGGGCAGAAGTTTTTGCTGAAGTGATGAGTGGCATAGCAATGAGTATGAAGATGACTTGACAAGTAATTCAAGTCACCAGCTACTTGTCTAGATGTGTAGAACGAACACATATACTTTGAAGTGACCTGACCCTTTGCTTGCAGATGAGCTGGGTAAAGCCTAGGTGATGCAGAACTTCGCTGTGACCACTCCTCAGATTTGGAAGTAGGGCAGGTGGCAACTCGAATGCTACCTGCCTGAAGCTTTTCCAGACTGATTGAGAAGAACTTTTCTGGCAGAGGTGGGTTTGTGTGTCTTGGGAATGTGGTGATCTGCTGGACACCTTGGTGATGTGCTTGAGAAAAATGGGCAGCACATGTATGAGTGTCCAAGTTCTGCCGGAGGGGTGTGAGGGAGCATGCAAAATTAATAATCTGTATTGATTTTGATATCCAGATGATGGTTGTTAATAACTGTGAAAACTGTTCATTAACATTAAAGCTCACCAGAAACTTATTCACAGGTTCAAAAAACAACACACAGGTTGGAAATTCATACAGGCAGGGCACAGGCAAAACCTGAGCACTTATTTCTTACAGTGGCAAACACAAATATTATATTGGAAGAGGCTTTTAAGCATTGACTCACAACATTATAAATCAGGCAGTACCCAAAGCACCTGGAACTCTGTCCGATTGGCCGCTGAGACTTGATTTCTCCCAGGCTTCTGGAAAGGAGGCAGACAATCTCTGACCTTGTCCCCGGCTCCTCTGGACGATCTGTGTATCTCCAGGACTTGCAGTCTTAGCAGGAAGACTTTCAGGGACAGGCAGGATGTCTTGAGGTGTGCACAGTCTCAGCACAGTGTCGTGCTGGGGGCTATGCAAGGCAACTGTGTGCAGGCATTTGGAGCCTGTTCCTGCTAAGCTCTCCAGGCAAATTTGGGATGTAAAATGAGGTGGCAGCAGCCTCATGCTACCTGCTCATCCCTTTTATCAATATCCAGCCCGCAACTAGTGGGGCATTGGCCATAGATTAGCCAATTGGAATGGCACTTTGCCAGGCTTCACCATATGAGGCAAAGCCAGGGCTTGCACCCTCCCCTCCCAAGGTTGCTTCCCCTGCACAGAAGGAGGGGAGGCAGGCAGACATGCCTGGGCATGGATAAGCCCATGTTTGCCCTATCAGGCCTACCACCGCAGGGGATGATGCAAGATGTGGGTGCTCAGCTCTCCCTCCCTTGGTTTTAGTGACTCTGATAGCAGTGCAGAGGGGGAAAAGCTTTGTTTTGGTGCGTTGCTATTTGGTAGAGATTAGAGAGAGAATCATGGACTAGGGGTTTTAAAAAATGATGCCTCAGCTCAGAGAAAAGAGAGGCAGCAACATAAGGTTCAAATCTAGAAGCAGATAAATCATCTAGTCCACCTGCTTCCAAACATGCAAAGAAACAGTGGTGGCTGTGAGATTAAAGAAACAAAGTCGGAGAGTCCTTTAGCATCATCTAATGAGCTGTGTGTCTGCCCGAAGTGGTGATGAGCAGTAATCAGGAATAAAGCAATTTTACACCATGTGGAATTCGCAATGCACTCAAAAAATGGAAGAGCATTTGCAGATGATGGGGGGTGACAGAGCCCTGAAGCAGGCTGCCCAGAGGGGTTGTGGAGTCTCCTTCTCTGGAGACTTTCAAAACCATGCATTCCTATGCAAACTACCCTGGGGGATCCTGCTTGGCAGGGGGGTTGGATTGGATGATCTCTTGAGGTCCCTTCCAACCTCTAAGGTTCTGTGGTTCTGTGTGGAAGCACAGGACTAAGAGATGTCTATCCTTGCCTACTACCCCTCCTTCCATGACTGCAGCACCTGCCCCTGTGAGATATTACAACTCAGTGGCTGCTCCTCCTGTATTTGCAAGCAGCATGGAGACTGTAAGCAAGCATTTCACAGGACATCACAGCAGAGTACAGGCTGGAAGGTGGCATTCCTAAAAAGCAGATTTAGCAATTAGCACAGAAATGTGTGGATAGATTGTCTTTCAAACTGCCCAAGCCTTAGGCAGAGTCCAAAATGACTTTGGCCTGCTCCAACCTCTGTAATTGCTCACAGAAATACCCTTTTCATCAGCTGGAACAGAAATTCTTGCTTGCCTTCTACTGATGTGACCTGTTCATTTATCAAGCTTCTGGAAGACACTTTGCCCTTGCCTTTCCCCACCTATCAAGGGTTCTTTCTTCTCTGCCTTCCTCAAAGCCTAAAACCATAAAGAAATTATATATTCTCCTTAATTAATGTGGTGAATTCTACAGAAATAATTCATGGTTCCATGTCCTTTACTGCTGTGAGGCTTGTGTGCTCATTACAGTACTCCTTTCCTGTCTGAAGTAGTTTGACTGCTGGTTCCTCAGCAGAGAAGTGCTAGGAATTCCCAATGGTGGGGTGCTGAGGAGACACTGCATGCCTGCCACTGTCTCTGCTGGAGCTTGTATGCAATGCTGGTGTAGAGAAACTGGTAAACAAAAGCCAGCCCTAATGAGTGTCCAGGGTCACTCAGCACCCTAACCAGCAGCAGCGATGGCTAGAGTGCCTCCCGACCAAAAGGTTGGTTTTGTATAAAGGCCAATTCAAGCTCAGCATTAGTAAGGACACTTGGAGCAGTAGTTTCAAGCTCTGACTCATTGGAAATAATTGTTGTCCCTACTTCATGCTGTTAATGATTCACAGAGGCATGAGGCAGTGGAGATGAGAGGCTCTTTCAGACATGCTCAGACCACCTCCTCCTTCCTGGAGACGTGAGGTTTTGTAGGCTGATGCCACACAAAATCTTCACCTGTAGTTGCCATGCATTTCCTCTTTCAGACGTTAGATGAACCAGTTGATTTAGAAAGCAGCTGAGTTCTGGACCCCCTTTCAAGGATGTGTTGGATCAGTTACTATTAAAACTGCAGAACAATAGTTCTGGGAGTTTGCACTGGGAGAGTAACTTGCCCTGCTTAATGAATTCATGGAGAGCTACACTTGTAGGTTTCTCTTTTATACAGGTCAAGGAGGGGGAATCGTTGCTGAATCAATGTTTCTAACTCCTTCAATGCCCAAATTTACACAGAATACATTCCTGCTAAGATTTCCATCTGCTGTTTTTGATTGTGTTCTCATCAAAGCAAATTCACAGAAGGTGAACCTTCAAAAGGAGTGAGTTTCTGCTCCTCTTGACTACATGAGACACTCACAAATTAATGGAAAAATAAAACCCCCAAATGGACAGCTGTCTGGCTGCCAGGGCATCACATTTATTGCTGCATAAATTCTCCCAGGTCAACACTAAACCAGTTCAGGGTCAAAATCTCATCTAGTCACCCAGATTAAAAACTAATTTCTCCAAAGTATATCCCATATTGAAGCCTTTTGATGCAAATAAATAGCCAAGGGCCTCATTCTCTCCTTCTCTATTAGCTGTGCATGTCGTGAATTGGAACAGTACATTTTGTCCTGTACTCTAATTACATGCATTATAAAGAAAAATCTATTCCTTGCATACATATTATTGGGAGCAGTTCGGAAGTGCCGTTCCATCAGGGCAGCCGTCATGGTGGCTCATCCTAATATTGACACTTTCATCTTTTTGTTTCGTGTGAGATTGAAAGTCGTGCGACCGCCGTTCCTCCGCGGAGCAGGCAGCGAAGCCAATTGGAGTCAATCCGTGTCTAAGTGCCGTTTCTGCTCTGAAAATGGACTTGCAGTTTACAAAATATATGAGCTAATTATCAGTGGTTATGGAAGAATGAAAAAAAGCAACCCTGAGTTGATGACAGTGTAAATAGGGCTACTGTTAAAAAAACCAACTCATTTGACTCACAGCTGTGCTGCAGTACATCTGCATGAGAACTTAGCTGCTGTCTAATGTATTCGTGTGCGTGATCATCAGCTCTTTCAATTCCCTTCTCCTTAGCTCACTGTCTTAGGAGAGAGCAGCTGATACTTCAGGTGGCCCCGCACACCTATTGCAATTAAAGTTGTCTTTTGTCAAAGAGAGATTAGAACCTCTCTGAAAAGATGCTAATAAACATAGGCAAATATTAGAGTTCTGCTCTTGCTTATTTGTGTTTAAAACATCCTGAATTAACTTTCACAAGTATCTGATTTAGCCTCTGTCTTTCATAAAGAAGACCAAGAATAAGCAGTTGTGATGGTTTGGCTTACTTGCCCCCCTCCACTTAAGAAAATCACCCAAAGTAGGCTCAGCCGAACTGCAAATTGAATGAAGCTTTATATTTACAGCTTAGCACAAGATACAAGCAGGTATTTACTCTATCCACACCTATAGACAGAAATATACAACTTGAAAGGTAACACAGAAATACAATACCCTTCCCAGAAACCAGAGTCCACAGGGATGTTCCCAACCACCCTTCCACCTCCTTTCCTCCCCTCTACCTTATCCCAGACTTACGTTCAAAGTGAGTTTGGAGAATCGGCTTGGGGAGTTAGGAAGCAGAGGGATTAGTTACACAGACAGCAGGTTAGGAAGAGAAGAGAGACAGCCAAAGCCAGAGAGCAACTCTGTTATCTAGGTTTGTGTTCTTGTTTTTACACATCTCAGCAAGCCTATGAGTGCAGCAGACATCACCACTGTTTCCTTTTCACAGCCTAACATCTAATTATTCTCACGAAATTATTCCCACTAGGTTCAAACTAGCACAGCTGTGGTTCAGCTATATCCAGGTTTTGGCTGCTTGGTGTGAAACATGGTTCAAGAGTATGGTTTGGTTGTTGTTTGTTTTTTTTTTTCCAAAGAAGTGGATAATCTCTAAAGTTGAGTCTCCTCCAAGTCATCACATGTGGGGCAACCTAGACCACCTGCACTAGCGTGGACTAGAATAATTACCTGAGGGATCCTTCACCTTGCTGAGGCCAGGGCTATACCTGGCATCCTAAGAAGCTGGAAGTTGAAATGCAGTGTGGGTCTCATTTGAGTGTAGCTCTAGTGTGAACATGAATAAGTCTGCACCCACAGCATGTAACAGGGGTGTGCTGCTAGTGTGCATGCAGATGTACCTGTCTGTGTGGCTGCTGACTCAACTTCTTTTTAGTCTGGGATAGCACAAGCACTTGGGTTCTGTGTTTTGCTTTAAACCATGCAATTTGGTCTTCTTGTGCAGTATGTTTCAGTCATGATAAGTACCCTGCACTTCCAGTGATGCCCTTAAAAGTTTAGAAAGATAATGTCTGTCCATCAAGAAGGTTGGAACTTGGCTGCCTTGAGTGCTTTGGCTGGAATGGAGCATCTTGAGGATGTTTAATGCAGGACTGTTATTGTGAGAGGTCACAACTTAAAAAACCCCAATTCCCAGTAATTTCTTGGTTTTGGCTGAAATTCCTCTTGGAGGGGATAAACCAATTATTTTTTGTCTTAATTCCTTCTCTGCAGAGTGCCATTGAAGTATAGTTTAGTGCACAAAGGGGGTGGGGGACTGTTGGGATTTTGCCCCTACAAGTCCATGGGGTTTTTTGCTGTGCAAAGCCAGGCATGCCTGATGCAAGCAAGCCAACGGCCCTGAGCTCCAGCACTGGCTCTCCCTTTGAAGCCACCTTTAGCAAAGTCCCGACACAACACCTTAGCAATAGCCATCCAGGTTTGATTGCATGCTGAACACCTTCCTGCTGGAAGAAATATTCTGGCTGCAGTTACCCAGCATTAACCTTTCACTTGGCTAAATCAGCCAGAATTGCCTGTGTGCTGACAACGTTTGCACATAGGAGCAGTAATTATGAGAGCGGGATCATTCCTACTCTCTAGCAGAGTGCTGTCCTTGACTAAATGAATTGTGATTGGGAAACAATTGGATGGTGGAGATGTTTCTAAGGAGAGCACCTTATTGACATTATTTTCAAACTAACAGGACACATCCTTGCAGTGCAAATATTGCTTTCTTTTGCAAGTGTGAAAGAGTGATTACTTACTGCTCTGCGAGAGGACAGAGCTGCCATTGAGATAATAGCAACTTGCCGGTTTATTGTGAATCTTTCCACACAGTTTCTGTGATGTTTATCATGGCAATTGCATAGACAACTCCTTCTTCATTTCCATTCTAACTAGATTACAAGTGACAGCAATATAAAGCATGATGTTTAATTGCCTCAATGAACACTGACTCTCCTGAGCACATATTATGTACTCCCTGGCTGGCACCCTCCAGAGGTATGTCACATTCTGAGGATCCGCATTTTGGGGTTCCTGGATCGAGTTACTAGGAAGAGTTCTGACCTTCAGAAAATTTCCATAGTGAAAGGCTTGATAAACAGATTTAAAATGAAGCCTTTTGCAGACTCTGCTAAGGTCGTGGCAAAGGCTGAGAAGGTTTTGGATGCCACTGGTGATTCACATCTCCCAGGACATCTATAATCAGCATGACCTTGACAAATACTAGCGAAAGGAAAGAGGAAACATCTTTCAAACAGGTCAGCTGTATTACATTTGTGAGAGTTCTCCATTCAGTGATGCACATCCATGTGCATGCATGTGGTGATATTTCAGAGTAGCCTGCAAATCTGTAATAAGGGTGAAATGAAAAGAAGCAAATGCAAACCAAAACAAACAGACAAAAACTTCTTTGTGCTGTTCTAACAGAAAGCCTGGGTTTATCGCTGCCAGGCTAGTGGGTACTAGGAAAAGCCACCTTCTCACAAAGATAGGGTGAACATCAGACTTGATTGCTTAGGGAAGATGGGACTCTGTCGTTGGAGGTTTTCAGGAGCAAATTAGCCAAGCATCTGCCACTGAGTCTGTGACAGGATGATAGGCTCCCTTTCCAGAGCCATTCATTTGGGCTGTACAGAAGACCACACTATTTAAGCCTCCTTTAAGAAATCCTGTCTCTGACAGCAACTCCAGGTAACCAAAAGCATGTGTAAGTGGTAAGAAATACATTTAGGAATTGGCTCAGATCCTTTTTAACCTGAAGGCCTAGGGATGCCTCTGAGAATAATAATGTATCAGCCTGACGTAGCCGCAATCAGTGTGGCTGCCCTTGCTGGGCATTCTGCGTCTCTGTCTGGTTATTACTGCTCCTAGTCACTGTGCTCCTGCTTCCACATTACACTGATTTCCAAACTCGGTGCTAATAATGTACTTCTTTTCTTTTTCCTTTTTCCCCCTTCTTTATTTAAAAAAATAAATATTCTCTTTAATTTTCCTTTATTTTATATAGGAAAGATCAGTGTTGAAGGAGATGAAAGACTTCTTCCTCCGACTGGCTTTGGATTTAAACAGTATTACTCTCTTTTCCTTGCTCTGTCTCCCAAGCTATCCAATCATACCTTAAGATTCATGGAATGGTTGCCAAATGCCAACTCCATTTTACAAATGCCCCTGCAAGTCAATAAATCAAACATATCTCTTATTCATCACAGAACCTTCAAGTCCTTCTGCTAGGAGAAATTCTATGTATTTGGGAGCTTAAAGTGCAATAAAGCTTTCAGCTATTTTTTCCCGTGGATTAGAAATTACTGGAGGTATAACTTTCAAGGGAGCCCTGGTGTTTAAACTGACATCCTACATTATTTAAAATCGTATAAAATGTAGTACCAGTAATTATTTTCACATTAAATGTGACACTTTTGAAGAAAGCTTTTATGAAGTCTTCTGTTTAGGCTGAGCATAGCACATATATAACGCTGTGCGGTTATGAAAGCGGTAATGGGATCATGTCATGGATTGCAGTGTATGTTTCTCTACATACACCTCTGTCTGCTATCTCTACATCTGTAGCAGACACAGAGACACACCCATACTTTAATTGGAGTATATTCTTACACTGACTTCTAAGCCTTCATTAACTCCAGATAGGTTGTACCCATTTTAGAGTGCAGATGTACAAGCTGATTTTATTTCAAGAGCAGAGTTCTGTAAATGTCCTCTAAGATTTGTCTGCCCTAGATACTGAGTTAGGTTTTTATTGTTTTCTAGAATTCCTGGATAAAAGATGTTTTGAGCTGATAAACCAAATTCATGTAAATACTTAGAGATCATGAGATCCTGTTAGACAAAGACATAAACCACAAATAATTCTAAACTGAACGTTTTTATTTTATTGTTCACAGATTTCTGTACGGAAGGGATTTGCCCTTCTCTGCTGCTTGCTTCAGAGAGAGCTATTTATTTCTGAGAAAATTGCCTTAACCCTTTTGGTTGTGTTGCTAGTATGAAATCCAATCTGAGAACAAGTTAAGTGCCCAGCACTCGTCATTCTAATTATACAGTTTATCAGTGGATTGAAATACTATTGGGTGCTGTTAGTATTGGGCAATTTGTATGCTACTGTATGTAACAGTATTGGGTAGTGTTAGGCTTTGACATTAAAACAATAATAATTTAATTTGATTTAATTTTTGTTTGTTTTGGTTTATTTTATTTTATGTTATTTTTTATCCTGAAATGAAGCATCAAAGATCTCATGTGTCGTGCAGAATATCCTGTTCTTAATGACACCTTGCAGTTTTCTGTCTTACTTCACCGATCTGTACTTTGGTTGGCTGGCTCCTATATCTCCTGCTGGCTTGAAACAGAAAAGGTTAGAAAATAGGTGGCAATTGCAAACTGTGGGAAGGAAAAATGCAGAGCTTCTTTCTCAGTTGGATGTAGGTACATTGATTTGTTGAGTTCCTTTGGTTTAGTCAATTTAGTCATATTTGCTGAGGACATGCTGCTAGAAAGCAAACGAATTTCCCCCTACGGAGATTAGTATGTAAATAGATGTAGGCTGAGTGTGCCTGTGACAGAAGTCATGGGGAGGAGAAGTAGAAGGAATTTCACTGTGCCTGAATTCCGTGACTCTTGAATCAATTCTCTGACCCTAACACTGTTTTCTTCTCCTCTTCCTGTTTGAGAGAACTTCATGTTTCTACAAGAAGAAATAATTCTGTTGTCATCAGGTTCTGCAGGGTGAAGGGCACGACCCAGCATCTGCTCAGGATGTTTCCCAGATCTAGGTGCCAGATTGCTAAACCACCCTCTGATACACTGTGGCAGGGTTTCACCTGTAGCACTTCCCCTTTGCTTAGAGTGAGGCTGCCTTAGTCTGTCCATGGAATTAATCATCTTTTGCCACCTGTGTGCTTCATGCTTCACTTGGCGCAGGTGTGACGTGGATGTCAGAGAGCATGGTGCAGGGAAATTCCTTGTAGAGAGGTATTGGATTCATTCTTCCTTCAGATGCATCAGGGTGATAAAAAACCCACATTTTTTTGTAACTGTCATCAATGTGAAACTTCACATCAATAAGACATTAGGATTGGAAATAAGCCATGCTCTGTGGACCAGAGGTGCTCTCAGACTATTTTCCACAGCAAACCGCCCTTAACCCTGGTTTACTGTCTCAGCTGGCTTTGGGCAGTGCAGAGCAGCAGCCTTTGCTGCCAGACTCTGATCCCTTTATCCAGAGCCTTGATTTCTGACTCTCAGCCCTAGCAGTTCCCAGTAACTCTGAATTTGAGAAACCTCTCTCATTTTATTCGAACTAAGCAATGTACTCAGATTTCTAAATGCTGCCCATGAAAGGAACCTGCACTATATATAATTCTCCTATCATGAAGAAAGACCTGTATCTTGGTCCTGACTAAAGCTGCTTTAAGTGGATAGCAAAGGTTTCTCTTGTCATGGAGGGCCATTTTGTTGGTGCAAACCCACATTTTTCAGGTTTACTGTGTGCTGAAAGGGATACTTTAGGGAAATTCTAGAGGAGAGAGAGATGCAGCATCATTGCTTTCCCTGGCCAGTGTCATAGATCTCACATAATAAAAGTTGCCCGCAGAGATGGATCCAACTGCTGATCTTAGTGGTTCTTGTCCAGTGGCTGAGTTACAACCTGGCAATGAGGAGTTTTATTGTCATTATAATACTTCTGCTCACTGTGCCTCATTTCCTTCCAGTTTTATAAGGGCTTTGCTCTAGACAAACACACAGCATTGGCTGTAGCTAGAATGGCTGCTGTCATTCAGCATTTATTTCTCAACATCTTAGTCTGCTCGAGGACCCAAAACATTAAAATGCAGTTTGGATATATGAAGCATTGGCAGGCTCCTCCTGAAGTCATGGCACACACCATAAATTCTCTCTGCACACCATTGGCAGTACAGCCTGCTCTGCAGGTTCTGTAAGGGTGCATCTTGGGAGTGTGCTAATGCTACCATCAGAAGTAGTTGGTGTTTGGGGTTTTGGGGTAGAGTTTGTATTTCATGTAGTTTTTATAGTTGTTATAATCCTCTGCCAAGGCTGGTGTTCCGCTCTGGTGGAGTCACATAGGCAGGCTTATTGCTTGCAGTCTCCTATCTAAAAAGGCCAAACAAACAGGGGAGCAGAACACAGGTACAAGGAGCCTGAAGGGTCTTAATCAAGTGCAAGCAGCAGGGCAAGAGCAGAGCTGCAGGAAAATCCACCTCTCCTAGTCCACTGTGTGACCCATTGAGTGACACAACCTCTCGTGGCTGCAGTGATGAAACCAGCCTGCATTTCTCTGGGCTGCTCTTCCCAAACAGCATTTTTGATACATCAACCACAAGAAAACTTCTTCTTAGTCATCCTGCTTTTCTGCTAGCCTCAGTAAAAAAATCACATCACACTGCTACTGCTTTTGTTCATACTCACTGCAGAAGAGCTAATTCTCCATCCTTGATGGAATTAATGTTTCTGCTGAGGCGTTTTGTAGCTGTGACTAAACTTGCACACATGGACTGTGAGTATATGCTTAATGCTTTGTGTGTGTTGTAGAATGTTGTAATAAGTTTGTTTCTTAGCATTTTGTACCTTAGTGCCCAATTATGTCTCTTTTTCTTCTGAAAACAGGAAAGTAATGGATACATGGATAAAACGACATCCAGTTGAGTGACTACAACTGTTGCTGCAGTTCTGACACCAGGTCCTTGGGACTGGCATCTTTCTACTTTGTGTTGATGCCTCTTAAATCTCTCATTCTTTGGTCTCTCCTAAAGTTGATATGTCTAGGTATTGAAGCTGGACATGTGGAGACTCCAGTGTACAGAGAGTAAGTTTATAAGAAAGAGGGAAATGGTATGATCTGATACTGCGGGGACTAAGAGCAATGGCAGCATACTTGCTTCATTGGACAGGATGCTAGGAAAGAAAAGGCTGGAAATTCTTGCTGTTTGGTTTTCTCTTTGTTTGTTTTACTGGAGGGGACTTAGTTAAGCCACTGAGAACTGTTCTAAACAACAGCCCACAGCCCTGGTCTTACTGCTGTCTCCTTGGCACTGAACCATTGTCTTTGCTCTCTGGGGGCTCTCAGAAGAAGCAGATTTTGCTGGCCACTCGGTCATTTTGATATGTTACACCTCAGCTGGGATCTGTTTCAGCTCACCGAAGTGAAAAAGACATTTTTAAAGGTGGTATGTGAGCAAATATTTTGGCTTTAAATATGCATGTGATTTCTACAGGGCTTTGACAACTTTTACTGTAGCTCACAAATGTCATAACCTAAAATGCAGGGGGAAATAATTCCATTTAATGAAATCACTCCTTGTTTAAACAAATGGGTAATTCATTAAATGTAATGGATAGTGTAGTTAATGTACACTCTGACAAAATCTACAACTCCATCATGAGGAAAGGGCAGATTAAAAATGAAAGGAAAAAGAAAAGACAAGAAGAATAGTCATTGCTTTTGAGACCTTCAGCAAGAATGTGCTCTGCTCCAGCTGCTGCTTCTGCAGCTGTGCTCAACTAATAAACAGTATTCCCAGTCCTGCACTTACTGCATTTGATGTGGCTGGTACACAAAGATGTCTTGGCAGAATAAGGTGCTGGATGTGTTGTTAAAGTGCAGCCTTGGCAATTCTAGATCCAGAGGAAGCAAAGGGGGAAGTTTTGCCTTTGCCATATGGAAAAACAAAGAAGTCAGAACCATTTTACTCACAGGTTTCTGAAACTGTAAAACAGATAGCACAGAGTAGTAGTAAGAACGTGTGGGAGGCTATGGAGGGGTAATGGAGGCTTGAAAGCTACTCACAAACTAGAGTTTTCTCTCCCAGTTTCCAGTAGCTCTGTCAGATACAGCCTTAGCAAAGACCCTTCTGAAATGCTTCAGCAAATTCTCAGCTTACTCCAAAACCTTGTTTCTGGATCACTCACTGGTCTGGATAGAAGGCAGCTTGCAGAGGAGACTTCTGGGATCTGGTTGAAACAAGGCTGCTCTTTGGTCACTTCCCTGTTAGCTCCACGCTCACAACCACAATGGAGCTCCCAACACTGTGGAGCTTGTGTCTGAAAGCCTTGCTGAAAGGTAGTCTAGACCCTTGCGAAGCCCACTGAAAACAGGACTTCTAAACGGCGAATCTCTGTTGCAGTGCCTCCCACAGTAAGATTTCTAAGCAAGTGGTTGTTTTTCAGAGCTTTTCCCTCCCACAGGCTTAAGCAGGAATTGCAACAGATAACTGCAAGAAAGCAGAATCTCTTTTCCATTTGCTCAGCTGTGGATCCTGTACTTTAATTTACAAGGTTTAAAACGATTTGGCCTGGATGTCTTGGTTCAAGGATATGCCAGACCTGCAGGTGGAAGGTTTCTCTTACTTTTGTCATGCATGGATTGAATCGTTCAGCTTCGAATGTTAATTACTCCATCATTTTCACAGAGTTATGCCTGAAGCATCATCAAGACTTTGCCTTCTAGTTGCTGGCATACATTGTGCCAAAGTAGCTATGAGTTGTGCTGGCAGCCACAGTACTGGGTCAAAACTGGCACAAGGCTTTGATATGCTGCTCTCTGGAATGAAAGGGAAAATGCTCCTCCTAGAAAACTGCTCTGTACAAAATACTGCAGTCTTGGCAAAAGGAAAAGAGGCAGATGTAGCTCTGGTGTCATAGAATCATGGCATCATAGAATCAACCAGTTTGGAAGAGACCTCCAGACTCATCCAGTCCAACCTAGCACCCAGCCCTAGCCAATCAACCAGACCATGGCACTAAGTGCCTCATTCAGGCTTGGCTTGAACTCCTCCAGGGACAGTGACTCCACCACCTCCCTGGGCAGCCCATTCCAATGCCAATCACTCTCTCTGCCAACAACTTCCTCCTAACATCCAGCCTAGACCTCCTCTGGTGCAACTTGAGACTGTGTCCCCTTGTTCTGTTGCTGCTTGCCTGGCAAAAGAAACCAACCCCACCTGGCTACAGCCTCCCTTCAGGTAGTTGCAGACAGCAATGAGGTCTACCCTGAGCCTCCTCTTCTGCAGGCTGCACACCCCCAGCTCCCTCAGCCTCTCCTCATAGGGCTGTGCTCCAGGCCTCTCCCCAGCCTTGCTGCCCTTCTCCAAACACCTTCCAGCACCTCAACATCTCTCTTGAACTGAGGAGCCCAGAACTGGATACAGCACTCAAGGTGTGGCCTGAGTAGTGCTGAGCACAGGGGCAGAAGAACCTCCCTTGTCCTGCTGCCCACACAGCTCCTGAGCCAGCCCAGGATGCCATTGGCTCTCCTGCCCACCTGGGCACACTCCTGGCTCATCTTCAGCTCCTCTCTCCCAGCACCCCCAGCTCCCTCTCTGCCTGGCTGCTCTCAGCCACTCTGTCCCCAACCTGTGGCACTGCTTGGGGTTGTTGTGGCCAAAGTGTAGAACCCTGCACTTAGCATTGTTAAATCTCATTCCCATTGGCCTCTTCCCACCCATCCAGCCTGGCCAGGTCCCTTGCATTTGTTCTGTGACCACATGAAATCAGAGAGAGACAATATATATATAAACCTTGTCTGTAGAAAGGTTTTAGCATCTCTTTCAGGAGGAAGAATGATTACCATCATTAAAATGAGAATTTACACTGACATGAATCTTCAATACATATTTCTTACTATCCGATACAAGTGAAACAAAGGGTATTTACTATTGACTGCTCTTAGTGTGTGTAGAAGAGTTTTAAATGAAAACAGAGAGCAGTCAGTTAACCAGGTAAAGGAGGACAAGATTCCTGTACTTGCTGCCATTGCTGCCACTGACAATAGCAGCTTGAGAGTATTTGTGCCTCTCTCCAGTTCTCCAGCACAGGACCTCCTCGAAAACATCCTGCTGCTTTCCCTCTTGAATGCCTCATTAAGCCCCTAGCCTTCAGCTGCTTACACCTGATTTTCTTTGCCTTCATGAATAGCTTCATTCAGCTCAGTGAGCCAAGACATGTGCGGGACCCAGACTGCAGCTTTCAGGCTCTCTTGGGGGCACAGTGTGCAGAGCTCCCCACCGAGCAGCACCCTGCCTGAGGCTGGGAGCTGCCATGTGCAGCACAGGGCACGACGGGGCCTTAACCAGTACAGATGACATTTAAATACTGAAATTAGGAGGCAGCTGGGCAGAACTGCTCCTCTAGCAAATACAGGCCAGCTGAGATGCACATGCAGCACATGCCCACATGTATGGCCATGGCAGGACTCAGCTTCTAAAAAGTGAGTGAGCCTCAGAGGGTACAAGACCTACGTGATGTAAACCCAGCAAACTTACATCAGCTAAACTCACAGCCCTGAGCCTTTCCTGGGACACAGAGTGGCAGAGAATAGGAGATTGGGCTTTCTTCCCTTATGAGTTTCTCTCATTTGATCTCTCAAGTGTACAGCTACAGCTCCTCCAGTGCACCAATGCCAAGCATACAGGTGAGGCCACGTTTTCAGCCCGCGTGTGTCTGTGTAGCTCCTGCACAGCCACCACTTGTGCCGCAGCAGTTTGCCCCCGCAGAGGATGCAGCCTTGTGTTTGTAAACAACACAGCGGCACAGATAATCTAAAGGGGTGCAGGGATGAAGCACATTCTCTGTAGCCAGTAGCTTGATAATAACTTTCTAAAATTGTTCTCCAGCATTAATTGAAATCATAAATCCCAATCACATTCAAAGCATAACTACTTGTGCTATTGACTCACTTCAGTTCTTAATCATAGTCTTCTAGGGAATTTTTTTGTCTGCTCCTTCCTCCCCTCAGGAGCAGCCATATTTATTATTGCAGTTCAAATACCTGGAGATCTTTCAGTTGAAAAGCCGTATAACATCTCTCTAAGCATGCCAATATGTGTTCAGCTTAATATGAATGTCTGTGCCATTCCCACTGGAGAAAGGTAAAAAATGTCAAGGAAATATATTTAACTTGTTTCTGCGCAGATGCCTGCAGATATCTTATATCTAAAGAATATTTAAATCCTGTTTTGGCAAGACAGGATACTTACATTATACAGTGGAGCAGCCAGGAGGTTATAGTCTCCACTAGACAATTTGCCAGCCAAGAAAGATGGCTTAGTCGCAATGTTGACAGCTTTATTCTTGTGGCTTTGGCAGAAAAATGGGCAAAAGGATTGCAGAAGCAGCAGGATAGAATACAACATGAAAGTTCAGAAAAATATTAACTGGTTGTAAAATGAGTGGGTGGAGGTACTAAAGGAGGTGGCATTTCAGTTATATAACGGCACTTATTGCAACATCTTTATGGCCAAATTATGCTCTTTTTCTGTGCTGTATTTTTGCATCTGCTACCCAGTTGCAATGGTGAGAGATGAAATGTTTATCTAGCAGGAGAAAAGGGCAGTAGCCATTCGTCATTTTCAGCTGAATCATCCCATGAGGGAAGAGTCTCCTGAGAACCTTTTTCCCATCTCTCATATATTATACACAGTGGCTTTACAAATCTGTTTTTATTTTCTAAACCAGTCGCTTCCATGAGGCCATTTTTATGTCTCAGAGGGACAGTCAAAATGTTTTCCAGATTACTTTTGGCGGGAGAGTTTTGCTGAGTTAGGGATTAATTTCTATTAAGAAAAGTCAAGCAAAAATGCTGTCCCAAAAGGATTAACACAGGTCCTCCGGCTGCTGAGCTATACTGACAGAGTAAATAGTGGGAAGGGGATGGCGTTTTGGGGGAGTGAGTGCATCAAAGGTCCTTTTGCTGGTGCCAATCTCTTTGCTATCATTCGAGTCAACCACCTGAACCAGACATTTCTTGATTGCCACTAGCTTTTTATAGCCCTGATCAAACTTATTTACTGAGCTCTTCTCCCTGTTCTCTACAGTAGTGTTTACTGGTTCAGACATATTTTCATTGCATGAACGTTTTATTTCCCATTTTTACAGGTAGGCTGTGTGCAGTTTGGCTTAGAGAAACTTGTTTTCTTTCAGTAGAACATCTATAGAACGTTATTACCAGACATTTAATGGAACATTTTTACAGTGATGGAGTTTTGTCAGGAAAGCAGCAATTGATTGTGTCTGTGTGTAAAACTGATGTGTGTGAATACCTCTGCCCCGGCACAAAATAAAAAGAGCATTTGAAGTTCTGTAAGAGGTAAACTAACCTCGACACTAGATATGTTAGCAGATACACTGCTTAGACTCCCCATAAAAACCTCAGGGAACTTTCATTGAATGTTTGATTTATTTTTTTTTCTCTCCCATTCCTCTTCATGCAGCTCTGCTGTTTGCTGTGACGTTCATCTCATTTTTTTAGTGGTGCAGAAGACCAATTCCTGTAGGACCATTTGTTTCACAATTATTTGAGGGTTTCTAAAACAAAACAAAAGAAAAAGATTCTACAGCTAGGGAAGGAAACTCTGACCTCTCCAGGTGTGAGTGGGCTACTTTTCCATCAGAGGTTGTGATTTAATGTTTTAACTTCTGTGGCTTACAAAGACTTCTCCCAGACAACCAGCAATAGAACAAGGGACACAGTCTCAAGTTGTGCCGGGGGAAGTATAGGCTGGATGTTAGGAGGAAGTTGTTGGCAGAGAGAGTGATTGGCATTGGAATGGGCTGCCCAGGGAGGTGGTGGAGTCACCATCTCTGGAGGTGTTCAAGAGAAGACTGGATGAGGCACTTAGTGCCATGGTCTGGTTGACTGGATAGGGCTGGGTGCTAGGTTGGGCTGGATGATCTTGGAGCTGTCTTCCAACCTGGTTGATTCTATTCTATTCTATTCTATTCTACTTCTATGTGGAGCAGCCGTATGTTACACTTCCCATAGCTACAGGAATAAGACATGAAGATCAAAGGAAGCCAAAAAGTTTGCTCGGGATAATTTATCTGACCTGTGCTTTAATATAAAGGAAGTCATCTGGATCTTATGTGACCTCACAGTAACTTGTAAAGGATTCTGAGGTGCTCAGGAAGCAGAGTAAATCCCACCACAATTCTCTAGAAACCTCCACAGGAGTCAGAAGCTTAGACCAGCTCCCCATTAATGAAATAATTTCATTTCCACGTTGTAAAACTAGGTGAAACAAGCAGATGAATGACTGCAGCCCTTGCTAAGTGTTTCTCTAGATACAATGACACAGCAAATCCATGGGAACGGTGCCTCCATGGCTTGTTCTGTAGAAACTTCACTTCCTTTCCCACAACGCTGCAGTGGTTTTAAATCCTAGACTTGGTTTCAGAAAACCTTCTAGTAGAGAAGCCCATGTTGTACCTGCACCCCACCCATCGCAAGTGCTGTGCTCAACATGTCTCTGGGTTTCTCCTTCTCCCTCCTGCCTCTATCTGTCCTTCTGTCATGTCACCAGCCGTTCCCGACGTGGGTGAGACCAGGGTCATTATTAAAGGGAAGTCCTGGGTAAAGAGTACTGTGAGCAGAATGGAAAGCAATGTAGGAGAACACACGTCAAGGATAACAATATTTTCTCTGCAGTTCTTTCAAGGATTGCTCACTTAGAATCCCAGGGCACTGGGCAGTGTTTGTTGAGTTTTTATAGACAGAAGGGATATTTGCTCTACAGCACTGGGAGGATGAAGAGCTTTGGTTACTGGCCTATTTGTGATCTCAGCTCATGACTCAGGGGAGACATTTGTGCTCCAATGACCTCCAAGCTGCCTTTAGCTTATTGATTTGCTAAGAGGGAAAATTGATTTTTAACTAACTCACTGGTTTCCAGACCTGAACAGAGTTGTCACTTCCAGTAAGTGTACTTTTAGTTGATCATACGAGTTGTCTCACTCATCAATTCATTCTGGATGCTGCAAAAGGTAAGGATGTGCCAAAAGGTTTGGCAAGGAGCCCAGACACAGAAGACATAGTCCAGGACAGCCTGTAGATGAAATGTGTTTAACATTATGCTATGTCTATACATGCTCTGGTCTCGGCAAAAGACAGCTGGCTGTGCCTGAAGGCTAAAGGGCTGAAAATAAGAAAAGGCAAATTCAGAGAACATCAAGGAAATTTATTAGGGTATACCAGAGGAAGAATATCAGAGAGAGACTTGTGAAATGAAGTGTCTCACTTGTAGGTCAACCTTTCTTGCCCTGAGACCTTTGAAGCTGAAGTAAAGAAGCAGCTGAAGATGTAATGTGATGTGTAGGAATATTGGCCTGAACGGGTTCAGTAAGAAATGGGATCTCCTGAGTGACCTTTTGCAGTCCTCATATCCATAATCTGAACTGAAAGATTTCACAGGTGCATCATATTCAGTAAAAGTCCTCCTGCAAGATCTGAGTTCAGGGGTTCCAAATCTTGTCCCCTCACTTGTTTTTAGCTTACCTGCATACATGTGTCAGCTAAGGTGAAAATCAAGATGCTGGGTGGGGGTGACTGAGCTAGAGATGGCTGCTGGGTTTTTGTTGTTTTGGGATTCTCTGTTGTGATTGTTTGTTTTGTTATTGGTTTGTTTGCTTTCATTTGTTTTGGTTTTGTTGTTATTGGTTTGTTTGCTTTCATTTGTTTTGGTTTTGTTGCTTTTGTTGTTTTGTTGTTTGGGTTTTTTTTTCTCACAAGCAAGAAAAAAAGAAATCTAAAAGCAATGTCATTTTTGATCTGTCTGAAATACTCAGTTTGCCCAAAGTTGTGTATTTTTATTTGCAGGTTGTTTAACGAGAACAATTGCATTAAATTTTGCAGGGAAAAAAAATCCATCTGGAACAGAAAATAGAGGAGCAGCAGTCAGAAATGACAAAATGAAACATGAGCTGGGTCTGTTTTGCCAGGAGAAGAGGAGGCTCAGGGCAGACCTCATTGCTGTCTACAGCTACCTGAAGGGAGGATGTAGCCAGGTGGGGGTTGGTCTCTTCTCCCAGGCAACCAGCAACAGAACAAGGGGACACAGTCTCAAGCTGTGCCGGGGGAGGTCTAGGCTGGATGTTAGGAGGAAGTTGTTGGCAGAGAGAGTGATTGGCATTGGAATGGGCTGCCCAGGGAGGTGGTGGAGTCACCGTCCCTGGAGGTGTTCAAGTCAAGCCTGACTGGGGCACTTAGTGCCGTGGTCTGGCTGATTGGCTAGGGCTGGGTGCTAGGTTGGACTGGCTGAGCTTGGAGGTCTCTTCCAACCTGGTTGATTCAGTGATTCTATGAAAAGAGCAAAGTGAAATACATGCCATTTTTAAGAAAAAATAATGAACTGAAGATTTCAACATTTTCAGAAGATACTTAAAAAAACACAAACAAACAAACATTTTTTTTTTTAAGTATTTAGAATCATAGAATGGTTTAGGTTGGAAGGGACCACAAAGTTCCTCCAGCTCCAACCCCCTGCCATAGGCAGGGACACTTCCCACTTGAACAGGTTGCTCAAGGCCTCATTCAAAATGGCCTTGAACACCTCCAGGGAGGCTGTGGAGCACAGAATCACCCAATGTGATCTTTGATTACAAAGACCTTTGATCCTCGATCACATTGGGTGCTTCTGTGTTCCACAACCTCCCTGGGCAACCTGTGCCAGTGTCTCACCACCCTCATTGTAATGAACTTCTTCCTAACATCCAGTTTAAATTTCCCCTCTGCCAGTTTAAACCCATTCCTCCTCATCCTGTCATTACAAGACGTTGCCAATAATCCTTCCCCAGTCCTCCAGCAGCCCCCTTCAGATACTGGAAGGCCATTCCAAGATCTCCTGAAAGCCTTCTCTTCTCCAGGCTGCACAGCCCCAACTCTCTCAGCCTGTCCTCAGAGCACAGCTGCTGCAGCCCTATGAGCATCTTGGTGGCCTCCTCTGGACTGGCTCAAACAGTTCCATGTCCTGCTTGTGTTGGGGCTCCCAGAACTGCACACAGGACTGCAGGTGGGGTCTGAGGAGAGCAGAGCCAAGGGGCAGAATCCCCTCCCTTGCCCTGCTGCCCACACTACTCTTGCTGCAGCCCAGCACAGGGTTGCTGTCTGGGCTGCCCTCACACTGCAGGCTCCTGTTGAGCTTTTCATCACCCCAGACCCCCAGGTCCTGTTCCTCAGCGCTGCTCTCCAGCCTGTGTGTCAAACCAAATTCCTGAGTAGCTCTGTGCTTCTCCTTTCAAACTCTTATATTTCTGAGTGGATCTAGGGCATGTAACTCTTTATCTGTTTCTGGGTTTGGTGTGTAAACATTAATGTACTAACATAGCTATTTGCTTACCTTCACTGATCTGATATATGTTGCTGAGGATGCTGGCAGGTTGGCTGGGAAGGCTGGTAATGCAGCCTGCAAGAAAAGCTAAGGAGGGACTTTTCAGGATATCAGAGAGTGACAGGAATGGGGGGAATGGAGCAAAGCTGGAGATGGGCAGGCTCAGACGTGAGGGGGACATGAGGAGGAAGTTGTTCAGCATGAGAATGGTGAGAGCCTGGAATGGGTTGCCCAGGGAGGTGGCTGGTGCTCCGTCCCTGGAGGTGTTTAAGGCCAGGCTGGATGAGGCTGTGGGCAGCCTGATCTAGGGTAGGGTGTCCCTGGGCATGGCAGGGGGATTGGAACTAAATGACCCTTGTGGTCCCTTCCAACCCTAACTGATTCTATGATTCTACTAGTTTGGTAAGCTTACATCTATGACTTTGGAGAATTCATGCAGACAGCAATGGCGCAAACAAGGCATTTGGCACCCTAAATAGCTTAGTTTGGTGGATCCCATCTCATATCTGGGAATTACAGTTCTGCAGTCTGTAGGTGACCTGTATTACACAATCACATCAGCAGATGTTAGTACAGGAATAGAACCTAGATTCTGCAAACAATTGCTTGAAATCAGCAGTAAAATCTGTGTGGAAGCACCAGGGCCAGGAACTTTATAGGCAACTACTAATTTGGGACTGCCACATTGTGAAGGTTTAACTTATCTGGTGTGCCCCCCCCAACTCATGCTCATGTGAACCCCCAGGCCCTCCATCTTGCACAGACATTTCCTGAAAAATTTCTCTGGACAGAGTTTTTCCTTGGTACATCTTAGCTCCATTTCCTCACATGACAAACAAGACTGGGAAGGGATGGAAGTCAATCTGGTGCAGTGCAACCTGCTGCCACAGGTGAAAAACAGCAGATGAAAACATCTGAATTGGATGGAAATCCTTCAGCAGGATGACAGGGTACGGTGCAAACCTGCTGCTGGGAGAGATGGAGTCTCTGAGTCTCGGTTCACAGTGGCAACAGCAGAGGGTCAGACAGACCATGGTCTAGAGAAAGGGCCGTGACACCTTTTCACTTCTACACTGGCACACGCTGCAATTTTCCTCCTGATTCTTACAGGGTTTTGCCTCTTTCTTGGCTGTCGGCTACAAAGAATTCAAATTTAGACACCTTTTTATGCTCACAGCTAGACTACTGTTCTTCAGGAGATGGAAAGCAAAGAAAGTAGCAAAGCTCTGAAGTACTTTCTTGGCTTTAGACCACATCTCAGCCTATAATTTATGAACAGAGAGACTTGCAAACAAGGTAAAATCATATCACAAATGTCTACAGGCAGGATGTGGTTCTGTATTTACTAATAGCTGTTCCAAAATGTACATGCCATTCTCCATCACCAAAAGTATGCAGCTAAGTGGAGCTGGCAGCACAGCAAACTTTGAAGGACATTTTTTAATTGAATGCTGCAGGGGTTTTATTCTGTGTCATAAGTTTTGCTGTTGTTACGTACTCCACAGTACTCTCGGAGGGGTGAGTGGGACTGTACATGGGTTATAAGGACATTAAACAGCAATGCCTTACAATTGTGTCACACAAAGGAACACTCCAGCCTACTTGTTTATTATTTTGAGGAAATGTTACCTCTGAAATAGGACATAAATGCACCTGCAACCTGCACGGATTGAGCACTGCTTTACTCTGCAGTAATCTCACTAATTTCTGTGGGACTGTTTGAGAATGATAATGCCAAATCTTGGGTAAGGAAAAGAGGCTGCTTTTTACTGCTAAATACAAATCTTGACCTCATTGCTCCCAGACCACACTGCAGTTAGATGCTGGCTTACCAGCAAAGCAAAAGCAAAGAGCTAGCCCAAGATAGTCCTTTTAATCTCTTATCTGCACTGCTTTCTTGCATTTCACTGATGTTTATGGGTGTTTAGGCCCTTTATGTCTGTGCTGAAGTGTTGCCCTCTGTCAGAAACAATCAGACATGTAATAGACTGTGGGCAACTTAGCTTAGGCTAGAGAAGCTCATTTCTCAAGCCTCCAAAAGGCATCAAAAGCTTGCTTTTTAAAAGACATGCTGTTTACATGCTGTGTTAGTTTGTTCTCAATAATTTATTACCTCCTAATGTCTTTTTTCAGTCTTGCTTATTCTCAGTGGAGGCAGTTGGATTTTATCTGAAGGAAAGGATATGGAATAAAAAACCCATAATGGTTTATCCATTAAGAGTTTCACAGACTTGGGGTTTCACAGCATATTCTCTTCTCTACCATGAGGAATATAGCTACTTAAATAAAGCCATTTAAGTAAGCAAACGTGGAAAGAAACAATGTTTGGATTGTTTCTAAGCATTAAGGAAATATACCTGATTGCTGGTCTTTGTAACGTGTCTGTGTCCTGTTTGAATTAGCAGCTTCATTTAAAGGCACCAAAGAGTAGGACTCCTTTCAGTACTTAAATGGTCCTATAAGAATGATGGGAAGAGTCTTTTTATCAGGGTCCAATGTGAAAGGAGAATGAGTGATGGCTTTAAGCTAAAAAGGAGGAAATTAGGACTAGATATATTTTTTATTATGGAACAAGCTGGAAGAGGTTGCCCAAAGAGATGCTGCAAGCCCCACCTCTGGAAACATCACAGGTGAGGTTGAACAGGGCTCTGAGCTACCTGATGCAGTTGAAGATGTCCCTGCTCACTGCACAGGGGTTGTACTAGATGACCTTTGAAGGTCCCTTCCAACCCAAATCGTTGTATGTATGTATGCATGGCTGCCTGAGGCACTACCTGCACCGTTTCTGCTAGGGGTTCATCGCTATTTATTAGATCATGTTAAGAAAAAACAGTTTAAAATTGCACTTTACAAAATCCTGTTGTGCAATCTATAAGCAGGATCACTGAGGAACAGCATGATCTGCCCTTCTGAGCTCTCCTTAGCACCCCCTTGAAGTTTATACTGCTTTACTCTCTGAGTAGGCAGAAGGCAGACAGATTAATAACTGTTTCACAGAATCGTGTTTGTATTTCACCAGTCTGCAGAAGTCCCAACCCAGGCTAGACTCCTGGTGAGACCCCAGCCTTCCTCCCCAGGCCAGCCCCAGCCAGAGTGCATCAGAGATACATTACTGTGATAGCTGATGTTACTTTGATCTCTCCCATTTGACAAATTGCACATGCAGCATAGCTAATAGCAGATGCTGTCCTTGTTTTCATATTGCATACCTGCAGTGCTCTTTCTCTGTTCTCTCTGCAGTCCAGTTCTCTTGCTCCTTTTCGGTTAGTTGCACGGCTGTTGAAGTACATTGAACTTCCACTTTGACATCTTTTACATGAACACCTACAGTTGTTTGTCCAAAGGTTAGAACTCCTAAATCCCACTTTTTGTGCTGGGACATCTGAATTCAGATGCACAGAAAGACACATCTCTGTCGGTGAAACTCTTTAGCTGCTCTCTTCAGTCCCCACCTTGTTATTATTTGTGTATTTCCACTGACGCTCGGAGACACTGCTGGAATAGGTAGCATACACTAAACACTTGTGCTCCTGAAGCCTTTATCGTTGGTGACTTCCTATACCCTCAGCATTTTGACTAAGCCAATCTACACATATTGAAGCCAGAAATCTCCTATGGAAACATTTTAATTCAGCTCATTCATAACATGTATGGATAAAACCTCTCTCACTCTCTCAGGATTCACAAAGCCCCTGCTGTTACCCTGCTAGCATCTCTGTTAATTCCCCTTTCTACCCACATCTGGTGAGGGCGATGAGGATCATGCATAATGCAAAAGTCGAGCTGCAGTTGGGATGTGGCTTTCAAAGCGGTCTTGGTACAGAGATCTCAGCGGTGCACAGGCTGGCCTGGAGAGAGCAGCCCTGGGATTCCACCAGGCAGCTGTTTGGGTTATTGCTTTAGAAACACTTTAGGAAGTTTTAATATCCTGAACTGGAACTTCTGTTGCTGCTCGCTGCCTTCTGGTTCCCCAAGAAACTCAACCTCAGTGGAGAATCCAAATAAGCTCAAGTTTCAGGAACCTGCTTTCCCTAGAGAAGTCTCCTGTATATCTCTGGAGAGCTCCGTGGGCTTGGGTTTGCTGCTGCTGCTGCATCATCAGTCCACCTGCTCTGTGTTGCAGCTGTTCCTGTCTGGTACTGAAGTGCTTTCTCCAGCAGATTAATTACACAGGAAATATCAAAGAGATTCTGATAAATCCACAGTATAAGCTTTAACCTGAAGTGAATGCACAACATGCTTGCTGTGTTACTTTCTGTACATGTACCTGCTCCTTCCTCAGAAGGATTTTAATAGGTATATCTGGGATTTATCCAGTCACTGAAAAGTTGTGGTTTGGCAAAGTATATTTAGATCATCCAAGTTCTTTACACTGAGATAAAGAGAGGAGGGACTAACATCAAGGCAGCTTAGACCACAAGGATTTTGTTGCACTTCTGTCAGGAGAAACAGGACAAGGGGGCACAGACTCAAATTGTGCTTGGGGAAGTATAGGCTGGTTGTTAGGAGGAAGGTGTTGGCAGAGAGAGTGATTGGCATTGGAATGGGCTGCCCAGGGAGGTGGTGGAGTCACTGTCCCTGGGGGTGTTCAGGAAAAGACTGGATGAGGCACTTAGTGCCATGGTCTGCTTGACTGGATAGGGCTGGGTGATAGGTTGGACTGGATGATCTTGAAGGTCTCTTCCAACCTGGTTGATTCTATTCTATTCTATTCTAGGAGGATAGAGGACATCAGGAAGAGGTTTCAGTCTGATTCTCTTTTCTAACAAACAGATGTGAGCATGAGTGACAGAGCAGTAGCTCTATCGGCAGCATTAAAACCCCTCATGTCTGGAGATATCTTCCAATCTGTATAAAAATGCAGTCCAGCAAAGGCTGGAGCTGCAAATGGAAATGGCTGATGGAACTGAAGAACTGCTCCTGCCACTGTCTCTCACCACTCTCCCCTTTGTTCTCTCCTTCTAAGCAGCCATAAAGGTAATTCAAAACCAGATCTCTCCCATTTTCACCCAAACAGCAGATGTCTCTGGAGGCTGGCACGTTTGGTCTGTCTGATAACAGCAGGAGTGAATTCACAGACCCCCATTCTAACTCCTACTTCTTACCACCTCCAAACTGCGCCCCCTGTTCAAAGCACTATTGATCCTACTTTGATTTGACACAGGCTTAAGGGCAAGCCAGAAGAGATCAGACAATACCATCAGGACTGCAACAGCTTCATAATTAAGTAAATCTCAGCTATGTGACAGTTCTGACTAAAGCTGCTTATCACCTGCTAAGTCATTGTTACCTGTTGCAGTGACTCAGCAGAGTACAGTCCCCATGCTAAACGCTTTCTGCCTCACATAGCACTTTCTGCAATGCTTTGTCCTTGTAGCATGTGAATGCAGCTTCTCATTAAAAGAACAGTTGGATTGTCGGTGAGAGGAATGATTTCTCTGACATCTCTACACTGCTGAAGTCTTGGTGATTTAACTTGAGGTTGTTCTGCTTTAGTGTGCTGCACATCAAAACAAAACCTGGAGGAATGCTTTGTTTCTGGCATGCATATGCCACATTCTTAAAGTAATAAATATGATTCTTGCCAAACAACCTCTAGATGGCTCTTGAGGCTTGCTTTGTCAATTAGCAGACACCTGAAATAAGTCTGCAGCAGGCTTAGATTTTTCTATTACTTCTTAACACCAGAGCTGAAGCTTTGGTGTGTTGCATGCAGTGGTAAGGGTTCCCTTACTCCTTTGGTGAGACCTCTTCTGATCAAGGGAGCTTCTTTCTGTCGTCTTTCTATCATAGAATGGCTTAGGTTGGAAGTGACTTCAAAGATCATCCAGTTCCAACCTCCTGCCATAGGCAGGGACACCTCCCACTAGAACAGGTTGCTCAAGGCTTCATCCAACCTGGCCTTGAACACCTCCATGGAAGGAGCAGCCACAGCCTCCCTGGGCAACCTGTGCCAGTGTCTCACCACCCTCACTGCAAAGAACTTCTTCCTAACATCTAATTTGAATCTCCCTTCTGCCAGTTTAAACCCATTGCTCCTCATCCTGTCATTACAAGACCTTGTCAATAGTCCCTCCCCAACTCTCCTTCAGCCTTCTCTTCTCCAGGCTGCAGAGCCCCAACTCTCTCAGCCTGTCCTCATAGCAGAGCTGCTGCAGCCCTCTGAGCATCTTCGTGGCTCTCCTCTGGACCCCCTCCAGCAGTTCCATGTCCTTCTTGTGTTGGGGGCTCCAGAACTGCAC
>WAAF01007092.1:116436-128915 GCA_013400475.1 Tricholaema leucomelas
AGCCTTATCCACATCCTTTGTCACCAGCTCTCCATTTCCCTTCTGGAAGGGTCCCACATTCTCCCTTGTCCTCCTTTTCTCACTAATATACCAGAAGAAGTTCTTGTTCCCCCTTCTGTCCCTAGCCAGATTCAATTCCAGCTGTGCTTTATCTTTCCTAACCTGAGCTCTGGTTGCACAAACAATTGCTTTGTACTCGTCCCAGGTTCCCTGTCCTTGCTGCCACTCTCTGTAGGCTTTCTTCTTGCAACTGAGTGTGTCCAGGAGCTCTCTGTTCATCCATGCAGGCCTCCTGGCATTCTTACCTGCCTTCCTCTTTTTTGGGATGCATTGCTCCCGGGGCCTGGAGGAGGTGATCCTTGAACACTGAGCAGCTTTCCTGGGCCCCCCTTCCCTCCAGAGTTTTTTTTCCCATGGCAGCCTGCCAAGGAGGTCCCTGAAGAGGTTGGAGTCTGCTCCTCCAAAGTGCAGAGCAGTGAGTTTGCTATGCACCCTCCTTGATGCCTTGAGGATCTTAAACTCTACCATTCCATGTTCACTGCAGCCAAGGCTACCCTTCAGCTTCACTTCACTCACCAGCCCCTCCGTGTTGGTGAGGACTAGGTCCAGCACAGCACCTTTTACTGGGAGTTCCTCTACCACTTGGAGGAGGAAGTTATCATCAGTGCACTCCAGGAACCTCTTAGATTGCTGGTGCTCTGCTGTGCTGTCCTCCCAATAGATGTCAGGGTGGTTGAGGTCCCCCATGAGGACCAGGGCCTGTGAATAATTTTTTCTGGATGAGAATGTCCTCATTACCATTCCAGAGCAGCAGAGAACATTCTTCTTCAGCCCTTAACCAGATAAATCAGCAAAATGTTTTCACACTTATTCTGGCCCAAACTTGCAACCTTTCATTGGAAAAGCAGGCAATGCTTACAAGATAAAGAAAAGTTTAAAGATGCTTCCTGCTGCCCAAGTAACACACTGAGGTCCTGCACAAGGCAAAAACAATGAGCTGATATAACCCTGATCTCCAGTGCCATGCAGTGAAGAAGGATTCAATGCATTCCTTGTTGCAAAGGTTAATATTTTTGTGGGCTCTTCATGAAGAAAACCTGTAAAATATTTATGCAGCTCTTTGCCAACAAGAGATCCTTACACTTCAGCCACTCCCAGTCAGCCAAAGGGATGGATCTTCAGCTGCTACTCAGCACAGCTCCACAGTGATGGAACTGTGCCTCTGTGCAGCCCTGAGGGGAACAGTTCTCCCCTGTGAATATAGACACACACTGTGTCTGGCACAAATTCCAAGTAGGGGGCTCCTCCCTTTTGAGAAGTTTTGATAAGAGAAATATTCTTGAACAAAGAAGGAATCAAAACCTGACCATCTTTCTGTGCCTGGACTTCGGCTCTCAGTCACCAAGCAGCCTGTGAGTTCAGCTGGATATGCTGAATGTAAAGAAACCTCACAAAAGATACTGATAAATCACACTGATGATCTGAAGGTCTCTTTAGAGAGGCCTGTTCTAGATTACCTCCATGAGGGAACACTACCCAAACTGAACTGGGGGCAGCTATTTGTACTTAAAACTGAAATTCATACTGGCAACAAGATGAATTCTTTCTCAAATACATCCCTTGGTCACATGAGTTTAATATAAAGTAATCAACTGCAGTATCTGTTTTGGCTTTATATAAAAATCATTGTGCCTTGCTAAGGTGTAGGTGTTTCACTCTTAAGACAGATGTAGCCAGCAGACAGTCACTGAGAGCAGAGCCTCGCTTTTTGGGAGACTGAAAGAACTGTGTGCATGGGATCAATTTAGAAAACTCCATTCCAAAGTCACTTTGTTTTATAAGCTGTATAAATAGGTATGAAAAAGAAAATCATGTAACCAGGAGGTAATAACACGACCTGCAGATTACAGGGTAATTAAATTTGAAGCTACCAAGTATGGTGCTCCAGGAATAATTTACCTTGTGGTGTGGGGAGCTGAGATGTTCTGATGTTTCTTGCTAATGCAAAATGAATAAGCACTGGGAGCTCCAACCTGCCAGAGCAAAGGAATTAAGAGGTTCCCTACCTGTATCTTTCACTCCGTAACACTCGTGATGACAATCTAATTTGGAAAGCAGCAATAACCGTGTGGTAACTGTCTCTAAAAGGCACTTACTGTGTAATGTTATGGCCAGTGTTTGAAAAGATAGCATAGCTGGCAGAGACCACTGCTCTGAAACACCCTGCCTTCATTAGCTGACCTTGGGAAGAGTCCTCGGCGTGTTTCGCTGACACACAGCTACAGCTGGTTCCCGACTTAAGCCAGGTGTTGTAAAGGAAATGTGAAGAGCTATTTGGTAAAGGGTTTAGACAAGGTTTAGGATCTGCTGTTATTATCTAGATGAGTAATCCAAACTCCTCCTCTCCTCAAGCTAGGGAAAAAGGTACTAAAGTGAGCTTTTTGGAACAGATATGGTCCCCAAAAGGAAGTGGATACATAATTCCAAACAAGCTGTGAAGTCTTCTTGTTTCTCCTTTCTGACCTGCATTTGGTCAGGGGCAGAATTGGGAGATGAGTCCAGTTAAATTTAAATGAAGTTGCAGGTGATTACGCTGATTTGCTGTGATGTACTGCTGGCTCAGAAATTGATTCACTGACAATTTAAATAACCATCAGTGCAGACAGATGGCATTCAAATAGGAAATGTTTGGGAGTGTTTGTATGCTTTTGATTGAGTTTTGGTTTGGCTTGGGTTTTTTTTGTTGTTTGTTTAACTTAAATATGTGGAGTCATTTTTGATTTGGTTGTAAATCACTGATGTGTGTGCTTAGGCTATGGTACTTGGTGTTGGAGTCAGAGCAGCATGTGCACAACTTGCAAGCACAAACATAGCAGTGCTGTCTTTTACACCTTGATTGAAGAGCAGCCAGTGAACCTTATTTTAACTCTCACCAAACTCAATGAGACTTCAACGAGTTTTAAGTGCTTTGCTGGCTGCAGGTGTTTTCTGTAACTGGGGCAATGGATATTTTTAGTTTTTTCCTTGTTTATGTCTTTGTCAATATGTCCCTGAGAACAGATGATGGCATTCAGCTCAGCTCTTCCCTCTATGCAATTCTAAAGATACATTTAAGGTAGTGCTCACAAACTCCTCCCTAAAGATGTAGTGGGGCCTCTGTACATTACAACTATTAACCTTCCACAGCTGGATGATTTCTGCCCTTTCAGCCCTTCTCTAGCTTTGAGCTATCACTCAGCTGGCCAGGTGGAGGCTGAGTGCCTTTCCACAAACCTTGTTGCTGCAAGTGTCAGGAATATCTAAAACCAGACCGCAGTCTGCAGTTGCTCACCAAGTCTTACACTAAAACTCAACATCATTTTGATGCAGGTGGAACAGAAGGTCCTAACCTGAATTAGACTGCTCATGTTAGTAAAATCAGGCAGTCTGTATTTTCATATGTGTTACCAGACCCTATTTAATTGCTGGCTCTTCCACTCCTATCAACAAAAGCTCAGGAGTATCTGGGTACCAGTTCCTTCTTTTACAAAACACGATATAGAGAATTCAGCGAGATAAAGCTGAGTCTCATTTAACTGTGTGAAAAGCACAGAGAAGCACAGAAAACCTCAAAGCACTCAGTGAACTGTTACAATTCTGAGTCTCTTCTGGTTTTCTTAAATCAAGAACAGAGTGAACATTGCTGAAAGAAAAAAAAAAAAACCCACAGCATTTCAAGCAACACAAAGCTCTTCCTCTGTGCCCCGTGACACAAATTTGACTCCTACTTCAATAAACACGCATTTCTACAGTGCTGTTTGAAATTTAAATGACTTCCTTTTGTAGTGCCGCTGGAAGAATCCAGAAGCTGGCCAGTTGTCTCTCTTCAGGGGGCTAGTCTCACCCAGATACTAATGCAAGGTGGGAGGAGAAGATAGAACACAGGGAAACTCAGCATTGCAGCCTGCTTTCTGTGCTGAGCTCTGTTTGAGGCCATGTATTGGGGAAAACTAAAACAAAGCAAAACAAGAACAAACAAATAAACAACCTCCCCCCTCAAAATACAAAGAACCAACCAAAAAACTAGACCCTCCAAAAAATGTTGTCTTCCTGTCTGGGTTGATGAAAAGCTCAACAGGAGCTGGCAGTGCACGCACACAGCCCAGACAGCAACATGGCAAGGGAGGGGATTCTGCCCCTTGGCTCTGCTCTCCTCAGACCCCACCTGCAGTCCTGTGTGCAGTTCTGCAGCCCCCAGCACAAGGAGGATATGGAACTGTTGGAGCCAGTCCAGAGAAGGTCACCAAGGTGCTCGGAGGGCTGCAGCAGCTCTACTGTGAGGACAGGCTGAGGGAGTTGGGGCTTTGCAGCCTGGAGAAGGCTCCAGGGAGACCTTGGAGTGGCCTTTCAGGATCTGAAGGGGACTACAGGAGGGCTGGGGAGGGACTATTGACAAGGTCTTGTAATGACAGGACAAGGGGGAATGGGTTTAAACTGGCAGAAGGGAGATTCAAATTAGATGTTAGGAAGAAGTTCTTTGCAGTGAGGGTGGTGAGACACTGGCACAGGTTGCCCAGGGAGGTTGTGGCTGCTCCTTCCCTGGAGGTGTTCAAGGGCACGTTGGATGAGGCCTTGAGCGACCTGTTCTAGTGGGAGGTGTCCCTGCCTATGGCAGGGGGTTGGAACTGGATGATCTTTGAAGTCCCTTCCAACCTAAACCATTCTATGATTCTATGATTGATTCTATGAAATGGAAATCTTTTTGTTTACTTCTAATTCTCAGTTTATATTCAGAGATGAGCACTGGAGCAAGGGTCTTGTTCAGAGGAGCTCCACAGATGAGCCTGGGAAGGTGGTAGAAATACAGAGATTAAGCCCAGTAAGGGGCAGAGATTCTGCACTAGCCAGCGCTATTTGCTTGGATTCATTAGACTTGTGGGTAAGTGAAAGTGAAATTGGTCCACTGGATGAGGAAAGGCTATGTGATGGCAAGGGAAGAAATGCTTAATTTCTCCCCAGGTATACTAGATTCGACACAATGTCAGGAGCATAACAGTGAGGTCCAGCAAGGACAACAGAGGACTGCGATGGGCAGTAGCAGGAGAACCACAGAGTTACAGAATTAACCAGGTTGGAAGAGACCTTCAAAATCATCAAGTCCAACCTAGCACCCAACACCTTCTAATTAACCAGACCATGGCACTAAGTGCCTCATCCAATTTCCTTTCAAACACCTCCAGGAACGGCAACTCCACCACCTCCCTGGGCAGCCCATTCCAATGCCAATCACTCTCTCTGACAACAACTTCCTCCTAACATCCAGCTTAGACCTGCCCTGGCACAACTTGAGGCTGTGTCCCCTTCTTCTGTTGCTAGGTGCCTGGGAGAAGAGACCAACCCCACCTGGCTACAGCCTCCCTTCAGGTAGTTGCAGACAGCAATGAGGTCTGCCCTGAGCCTCCTCTTCTGCAGGCTGCATACCCCCAGCTCCCTCAGCCTCTCCTCAGAGGGCTGTGCTCCAGGTCCCTCCCCAGCCTTGCTGCCCTTCTCTGGACACCTTCCAGCACCTCAACATCTCTTTTGAACTGAGAAGCCCAGAACTGGACAGAGTAGTTGAGGTGTGGCATGCCCAGTGCTGAGTACAGGCGCAGAATGACTTCCAAGCACAGATAAGAGGAAGGCTCTCTTCTACCAAAGGCAGGATGAACTGGGCAATTTCTGCCTGCTACGGGTTTGGTTTTTGGTCTCAAACTTCCCCCTCTACTTTCCTTTCCTACCACCAACCTCAAATGAAGCTGGCACGCACTGGCAGCATGCATCTCTCCCTGAGATCAACAGAAACTGGTCTCTCCACACAAACAAGGGAAGGCCCAGCCTGCACCGTGCACCCTGCTGCTGGCATCGCAACCATCTCCCTGCAGAGCTAATCCCCCCTGGCAGCCATGTGTCAGGCAGAGGCAATCCTGCCGTACACATCTCCTTCCTCCTCATTTATTCTCTGAAAAATGACAATGAATGCACACGAAACTTCAATTACAAAAGATTATGGGCTTCAATTTAGTGTGTGCTGTAAAGTTGTATTAAATGATCAAATGCTAATGAGGAGAAAGGCTCTTCTAGAGAAATAAGGAATTAGCATAAATTAATAGAGTTCCATATGTGCAAGTTTACAGGGTAACAAAGTATCTCATCACAAAAGTATAAATATTTAATTTAATTCTGGCTGGGGCCAGTACACAGCATTACAGTCAGCACAGAAACATGAATTAAAGTGTGGTAGGAGCTACCCAGCTCGGGTTCACAGAGAGGTCACTGTGATGGCTCGGCTGATCTTTTTCTCTGTTTTCCAGCTCACACAGTTCGAAACAGGGTCCAAATGGCAAAGCAATCTAGGCATGCCCTTATCTACAGTCGGGGGGATCTTCCTGTTGGCCTCACTCAATGTGTCACCAAGCTCCTTAGCTCTGCCCAGGAGTGTATTTGCTTGTTAGCATAGGATCTTCCTGTTCTCACAGCAGACAGCAAAGGCTGCAGAGGCATTTTGATGGTGTTTTAATGGCACTTTCCCTAACTGTGTGGAAAAGAGCTGCTGCAGGTGTAAAATGAGCTGCATTTGTAAATTACACTTAGCCTTATAGTGTATGCCACATTAATGTTGTGAATTAGTTGCTACAATTAATATTAATTTTACTGAGGTAAGAAGCGAGCTGAGTCCTATAGGTCACTTTCCTGAACAGATGCAGCACTGGTTAGTGTGCTCTGTTCCAAACACTGCTCTGCACACACAAGGAAGAGTTTTCTGCCACTGTAACAAATATATGGGACTCTTAGGATGGCTTTTTCTCATATGACCCAGTTTGTGGGACTCATGAGAAAACAGGTACCGAGATTACTGCATTTTCCACCTTCTAGTGTCGCATTGCTAGCAGCAGCTGTCCTCAAGGGTGTGTGCGTGCTCGTGTATGCATGGTGTGTGCATACTGCATTTGCTTTCTCTCTTGAAGTTGGGTACATTTGTAGGTTTGTGGAGCAGTAGGTTCAGTTTTACCTCTGAATAAGTACAGCTGTTGTGTGTATTTTTCTGTGTTCTATAGTTAGAAGAAGGTATAATTCTAATCCAAAATCATACATGTCAGTACCTGCAGGCTTGACACTTGTGATCTCCATTGTCTTTTTGAGAGGGTTTTCATTTGATTATAGTCCCATGTTTTATAGCAGAAATATGCTGTAAAAGCTGTTTAAATCCATGACCACAGAGAAAGATGTCACCTTCCAAGTCCTTTTGGTCATTATAGACAGCAATTTTTCTAACAGGCTTTTTACCAGTTCCCTTTATGCTGAGCTTCAAGAAATACAGCTTTTTGCTAACTGCTCCGTTTCACCTTCTTCATTAACTTGATAAACAGATGCTTGAAAACAAGGGAAAATCCTGTAACAACACAAAAAGAGAACAATGCCTAAAAAGTCCACTAGAGAGGAGCTGAAACATCAGCATGTTTCTTCTGGTTGAACAGATGCCCATCAGTCTGCAGCTGTATTCATATCTTTCCCACTGGTCCCCACTCTACCCTTTTCTCCGTCAGGAAATGGCAAAGCCAGCTTCACTAGGTATCACTTGTGGAATTATCTTCCTTTTGACTGATATGCACAAAAGGCGTTTCTTTGTGGGAAAAAAATCCCATGTGAAGACACGGGGTTTGAGCAGCGGAGCCTGGGGATCATTCCTCTAGCTCCAGCACAGACTGTTCAGCCTGGAGAAGAGGAGGCTCAGAGAAGACCTCACTGCTGTCTACGACTACCTGAAGGGAGATTGTATCCAGGCAGGGGTTGGTCTCTTCCCCCAGGCAACGAGTGACAGAACAAGTGGACACAGCCTCAAGCTGTGCCAGGGCAGGTTCAGGCTGGATGGTAGGAAGTTCTCCACAAAAAGAGTGATTAGCATTGGAATGGGCTGCCCGGGAAGGTGGTAGATTCACCATCCCTGGAGGTGTTTAAAAGAAGACTGCATGAGGCACTTAGTGCCATGGGTTAGTTAATCAGAAGATGATCTTGAAGGTCTTTTCCGACCTGATTAATTTTGAGATTCTGTGACTCGTCCTTTTGACTTTGTTAAATTCCCTTCATGTCCCATGTCTCTGCTCACCATCAGTAAAGGTTTTCTTTCCCTTTCCTCCTCTTACCATTTTAGACTGCCATCTCCCTGAGACATGGACTACTGCACACTCTGGATTTTCTCTGCACATATCTCAGTGGAGCTCAGAATTTTCTATTACAATAGAAGTAACACTGACAGCCAATGGTTGCTATAACAGTTCTGAAAGGAGTGCACACCGTGCTGCTGAGGGCAGGAATTCCATCAGGGTGAAAGCACGCTGAGGGCTGGTCTAGCTGGAAGAAAAGGCAATTGCTTGCAGAGCACAGAGCAGCTGTTGTGTAACTGGCAGATATAGATCTAACAATCGCACTCAGAACTTCTCTGCTCTGGTGCATATTACATCAAGGACAGTTATTTTTCACTGGTCTTAGGAAGCAGAATTGATATTTCTGGTAGTAACACAAAGAACACAACTTCTATCTGATGCTGTTTTGATTGATCTAGGTTCTACTTGGCTTCAAAGGAGGGACTGGTTTTGACTTAAGAGAAAACGTATCTGATATTGATGCCAGTTAGACCATGTGTGGCTGGTGATTACCCAACGGTTTCCTGATTTGATTTTAGACTTCTGAACTGACCCTTGACCAGCAGTATCAGTGCTGTGTCACTGATACCACAGTGATCTCATCAGGGCCTCGACACACATGGGCCTTAGGAGAGCACATTTCCCTTTCAGGTCTGAGGATGAACATTGCTGCCAACAGACTGAGCGCTTTGCATCCTCACTTTGCAACAGCTGAATCTATTTCAAATTAGTCACTTTTGAGAATCATTAAGTCAAGAGATCTGTCTTGATTGCAGAACCTCCATCGGTCCTGTTCAGAGCACGCTCCTGACACTTGGTGACTATCTGCCTGGTTACATGTTTGACAGCTGTTCTGGGCTGTGTGCTCCCAGCCACTGGCCTGACAATCATCATGAAGCCAATTACAATCACAGATAATTAATGTTTCCCTCCTCAGGTTCTCATGGAAATGATAGCACAATGCAGAGGATTAGCATGAAATCCGTGACCTATGGAAACACAAACTTTAGATAGGAACTGGGCTGGTGTCTGCATTGACTGTGTCCAATTAAGCTCCCAAGGCATAGCAAGGGAGATGGAAAATTGCATGTTTTGTAAAAGCAATAGGAACAATTTTTCCTCTCACTTCCAGACACAATAGCTTCTAGTTGACCTGAAAATACCAGCTCTTACTTCACACTCTCCCTGCATCAGTTACTCAGATCTCCTGCTTGATATCCTCTAGCAACATTTGTGATTTTGTGCAGATTTTCTGTGTGGCTGTTGAAAGCAGGCCTGAATCCATCATGTTTCTTTGTTTTGAGCCCGCTGCAGGCAAGCCTACAGCGCCAGCTCCTCCCCCAGTGCAAACTAGTTTAACCAAGTGCTGTAGAGCACTCCAAATTCCTTCCTTCTCCCTCCCACTCCATCTCCAAGAGTTTGAATGGGGAGGAGAAGAAGGCACAAAAACTGCTTCTCCACCCCGTGGGCTTAAAGGGGGGACAGCAAAAGGCCTTTTCCACTGGTGTACTGACCTGTGTGGAAGCCCACACTGGGAATCAGGCTGGTGGGTGGCTGGGTTCTTCATGCCCAGTATAAAATGGCAAATGGCTTCTTTGTCTAGAGAAGCATAAATACAGCAAGGGAAAAAGGTGCAGCATTCCCACCTTGACAGAGCTCCCCATAGGACACGGCCCTGCCTTGACAGAGTTCCTTCTGTGACAGAGTACCTCTTTTGGACCATCCCCACTTTTGGACGCCTCCTACCTTTTTACACAGCTCTTGGTTTTACCCCGTCCCTGCCTTTGGGTGGTTCTCTCCACTTTCGCACCATTCTGTGCAAATTTGCAAGCTTGGCAAGCCCTGGGGTGCATTTGGGAGAGCTGCCAGTGGCACCCGACCCCGGCTGCTCAAACGATACCACAGCTGACTTCCTGGCTGCTACTCTGAGCTGAGAAGATGCTAATAGTTTGGCTCTCCCCTGCCGCTGCTGAGGGAGCATCGTTCCATAATCATCTAACTCATGGAAGAACTGATTGAGATATTTCTGATTTGACAGCTTTACCACCCACCTAGGGCTTCTGCCACGTGGATCCAGACTATTGGATATTGCTTGCAGCAGCATTAGAAGGCAGCTGAGCCACAGAGAAATCCAGCAAGGGATCACTGCCCGATACCTATCCCACCTTTGTGAGTAAAGCCTGCTGTTCCCTTAATTCTCTGCTCAGCCTGATTGGTAGTGGGGTAAAGCTGTGTTTGTAGCTTAGCCATTTCCATCTTCTGGGTCAGCACAATCCTGAGCACAACCCCAGGCTGGGTGGGGAATGTCTGAGAGCAGCCCTGAGGAACAGGCCCTGGGGGTCTGGGATGATGAAAAGCTCAACAGGAGCCTGCAGTGTGAGTGCAGCCCAGACAGCAACCCTGTGCTGGGCTGCAGCAAGAGCAGTGTGGGCAGCAGGGCAAGGGAGGGGATTCTGCCCCTTGGCTCTGCTCTCCTCAGACCCCACCTGCAGTCCTGTGTGCAGTTCTGGAAGCCCCAACACAAGCAGGACATTGAACTGTTTGAGCCAGTCCAGAGGAGGCCACCAAGATGCTCATAGGGCTGCAGCAGCTGTGCTCTGAGGACAGGCTGAGAGTTGGGGCTCTGCAGCCTGGAGAAGAGAAGGCTTTCAGGAGATCTTGGAATGGCCTTCCAGTATCTGAAGGGGGCTACTATAGGGCTGGGGAAGGATTATTGGCAACGTCTTGTAATGACAGGATGAGGAGGAATGGGTTTAAACTGGCAGAGGGGAGATTTAAACTGGATGTTAGGAAGAAGTTCTTTGCAGTGAGGGTGGTGAGACACTGGCACAGGTTGCCCAGGGAGGTTGTGGCTGCTCCTTCCCTGGAGATGTTCAAGGACAGGTTGGATGAGACCTTGAGCAACCTGTTCAAGTGGGAGGTGTCCCTGCCTATGGCAGGGGGTTGGAACCAGATGACCTTTGAGGTCCCTAAACCATTCTGTGATTCTATGATTCTGACTTCCTAAATCTCTAAATTTGCGCACGGCATCCTGTGAAGATTTTCCCCGACTGAAGCAGAGTCTGTAAATAAACCCAGACTGCTTTACTGCAGGTTCAGAGAACTTCTCCCTCTGCTCTGGTGAGACCCCATCCTGAGCACTGCATTCAGTTTAGGGCTCCCCAGTTGAAGAGGACAGGGATCTGCTGGAGAGGGTCCAGCAGAGGGGTACAAGGGTGATTAGGGGACTGGAGCACTACCTGATGAGGTTGAGGGACCTGGGGCTGTTTAGTCTGGAGAAGACTGAGAGGGGATCTAATAAATGTTTTTCAATATCTGAGGGCTGAGGGTTAGGAGAGGGAGAACAGGCTCTGCTCGCTGCTCCCTGGGACAGGACAAGGAGCAATGGATGGAAGCTGCAGCACAGGAGTTTCCAGCTCAACACAAGGGGGAACTTCTTTACTGTAAGGGTCCCAAAGTACTGGCACAGGCTCCCCAGAGAGGTTGTGGAGTCTCCTTCTCTGGAGACCTTCAAGGCCTGTCTGCATGTGTTCCTCTGTGACCTGGGCTAGATTGTAGGGTCCTGCTCTATCAGGGGGGTTGGACTCGATGATCTCTTTGGGTCCATTCCAACCTCTGACATCCTGTGAGCCTGTGATCTGCTCTTAGAAGAGCAGGAGGTTGCCATAAAGCACACTGGGGTTTTAGGCCAGTGTGTTTTCAGGATAATTGGTCCAAAGCCACCTTGTCTGGGTAAAGCACCCTGGAGTCTAGCCAGTCTAGTTTTCCACCACAGCTCACAATAAAATATGCAATCTGAGAACACAGAAAGTTTGGAATATTTTTTTAAATGTCATGGCTTTCAGTTCATGCCCAGAACTTTTCAGGATGTGTTGGGTCGTTTGGGGGGAGGGATTTTTTTTGTTTAGTATTTGCCGTCGGAAATATTGATCTGATCAAATCTCTTCCTAAATGAACCCTGTGCTAGTTTGAGCCTAGCTGGGATGTTTGGGTGAGAAGAATTAGATCATAGGCTAAGAAATGAAAACAATGGTGTCTACTTCCCTCACAGTCTTGCTGAGATGTGTAAAGAAGAAAGGTAAAACAAAGATTAGGTCACTTTTGCTCTGCACTTTGCTTGGGCACTTCGTGCTGGGCTGTTCTCTTCTCCTTGCCTGATGGGGAGTTTGTGGCTGCTGGCTGAACTCCATCTTGCTTTCTAACCTCACCCTCCATTTGCTTTGGCTGATTTCACCTTTGCTTCTTAATCCTTTTTGGCCGAACCTCCATTCTTCCTTGGGACTGGGGTAAGGTTGAGAGGGGTAGGGGAAAGGTGAGGGG
>WAAF01007094.1:6756-36777 GCA_013400475.1 Tricholaema leucomelas
GGGCAAACGCCGTCCGCGGCCTCTGCCTGCACATGCGCGCTGCCCGCCCGCACTGAGGCAGGAGCTACGGAGACTCGGCCGCTTCCAGTGGCGCCATTGGCTCATCCCCGGAACAGGGAGTGGCTGCGCCCAGCAGGAGGACGGAGTGGACACGCGTCGCTGCCGCCAGTGCAGTCGCCGCGGCAGCAGGGATGGACGTGCTTTCCTCTGGCGCCATCTTTGAAACGCTGCCTAGAGTTACGGGAACACGGCGGGCTGCCGGCATGGCCGGAGCCGCACCCTGCATTTCTGCAGCCCGCGGATTCACAACGGGAAGGGGAGAGACAGACGGATTCGCTGTCTCCAGCTCATCCCGTGCGGTGCCGGTCAGCTCAAGCCGCGGCCGCTTCGTATGGCCCGCCTCAGACTCTGCAAACTGCTATCTGCCGCTCGCTTCTGTCCGCTTCGCCTCCGAGGGCGCCACCGCGCCACGGTTAGGAAGGGCAGGAGGAGCAAGGGCTTCCTCTCCGCAAGCTTCCCCCTCGATATCTCGCCGATTCGGGATGGGGACTGAGCCCCAGAAAAGCGCAAAGCCCTTTCTAATGAACCACACTATTGCAGGCGACAAAACTGCACATGCAGACATACCCCAAAGGCATGGCTCTAGCACAGTAACGTCTGCCTGAATTCGCTTCCGATCCACCACGATTTCATTAAGGGGCACCATTTCCAGCCTTCAATTCTGTATTTCTCTAATTCAAACACAAACACACACAACCATCCTCTGCTACCGGTTGATTCTATTGCGTTTTTACAGAGCGGAGAGAGTGATTTTACTCCCTCATAAGAGTAAAATTGAAACGCTCTCGAATTGGAGATAAATACAGAATTATATAGGAAAAAAACTCCAGGCAAACAGAAAATTTACAGAGCATGTACAGGATACATGACAACCTCCCTAAACCTTCTCCCAGTCCGACTAATCTACAATCCCCAGTGCTCCTCTTCTCCTCCAGTACCTCTGCCGCTCATAGGTCTAAACAAGCCTCTGCCCATCGTAAACAGGCTCACTCCCTACGTGATTACCGTGATAAGTAACTCCTGCCAGAGACAGCAAGGAGAGGAAAGAAGGACAAGCTGGCTTTGCTGCCAGCTTAAAAAGAGATAGCAGAGTTATGGGACTTAACAACAACATTACACTTTCTGGGTCCAGCCCCGGGACTCCTCTAGTCCCTAGAGGGCTTTTTTACCTCTATGGTTCCCCAAACCTGCAACAGATGTGAGGGTGCTGGAGGGCTGGAGCAGGCAGCCCAGAGAGGCTGTGGAGTCTTCTTCACTGGAAACATTCCAGCCTGGCTACTGTGATGCTGGGCAAGCTGCTGTGGGTGCCTCTGCTTTAGCAAAGGGGCTGGACTGGATGATATCCAGCGATTCTTTCAAGCCCCACCATGCAGGGATTCTGTGAAATTAAACATCAGGACTGTGACACATCTAAAAGATGGATAAAATCCACCCAACTGTGGGAAAGGGAAGGAGAATCCTAGCCAGGAATTGAGCAAAGGAGGAGTTTATTCCTTCCTCCTGGAAGGAGGGATGACTTCGTCCCACACTAACCCAATACAACTGGCCAAACGACTAGAAAATGAATCCTTCCCTCTCTCCCAAACCAAGACAAAGTCATCAAAAACAGGAGAAAGCCATCAGGCAGAAAGGTTCCGCTGGAAGGAGCAGCAGTTAAGCAGGATTAGAGCTGCTCCTTCCAGTGCTGATGAGCAGCATTTTGGAGACATGCTGCTGCACAGAAGCTTTGCCCTTCACATTCCTCCTCTGTAGCCTGCCAACATCTCATTTTTTCCACTGAGAAGCAACACAAAAGCTTTCCAGGAGAGCAAAGAGACAAATGCCTATTGCGGGACCAGAGTTTCACTGATATTTTTAGTTCTGGGGTACAAAATACCAATTTCCAATTGACTGCTTCAAAGTGTGGCTTTGGCCACTTCAAATCCAAGTTTAAAGGAGCTGCTCCCTAAAGTTGGAGAGGAATCTTAAGCATGATCTCTAAAAGTATAAGATAAGCTATTAAAGCTGTTCACAAAACCAATCCAGATCCTCTCCACCAAAATAGTCAATTTTCAGCCCAGAACTGGGCCCAGTACTCCAGATGTGGGCTCACCAGGGCAGAGCAGAGGAAGAGGAGCGCCTTCCTCAACCTGTTTTTTATGCTCCATTTAATGCATCTCAGGACACTACCGACCTTCTTGGCCACCAGAGCATATTGCTGGCTCACAGCGAACCTGCTGACCATGAGCACTCCCAGGTCCTTCTCTGCGGAGCTGCTTTCCATCAGCTTAAGCCCTCACCTGTACTGGTATATGATGGATTTTAAACCATAAATGTGTTTGTTGAACACAGACCACAATTATTTCATTGGACTTGAGAAGAATACTAAATTGAGCTCAGTGCAGTGATGATGGCTAACACTGGAGCTTGTGTGATGCTCATGAGGTTCAGAGGAGCTTCTTGGATCAATGGCACTGAAAATATGGATGAAAGCAAGAGGAAAAGTAGGTCTTGCAGGTATCCCTGCCCATGCTGAGGTGGCTGCAACTAGATGGCCTTTAAGACCCCTTCCAACCCAAACCAGTATATTATTCCCAGTTCTGGATTCATCTCCTCCACTGAAGAATGTGGATGGAGGGATCCCCCCAGACTGACGTTTTGAGACCTCTGCAGCCATTTGGTATCACCAAGTTTAGGGAGCAAAACCCAAGTCACACCTCTGTCAGCTTCAAAAAGTAAGCAAGAGGAAGCACAAATCCAATCGTGATACAGTTAGGTATTACCCACGAGTTTCTTTTGCTATTTGGTCCCACCATAGGCAATTAATTTTTAGGGAAAAACAAGGAGTAAATGGGCAACTAGTCCCAATTTTAACAGTAAGCTTATTTCTTTGTGGTAAGAGCTTTTGTTTCTCGCTGTAAGCCACCCTCATGAGGTCAGCAGAGAGAACATGCATGACATGGCAAACTGAAGCACGGTTGGCCTGTGTCCTCTCTTTAACTTAGTCCTGACTGAACTAATATGATGGAAAAGGGAGTGGGAAAAAAAGCCTACGCAAACAAAAAACCTCTTAGCTTTCTCGTTCCATAAAGGATGACCTATTCTGGAAGGACTAATTTATGTAACCCGCTCCCGTTCTCCACTCTGCAGGTTGAAGCATTCCCCAGAAGCCCGGCTGACATTCCCCGGCTCATGATAAACGGCGAGCAGCGGCAGCATTTCCCTCTCCCGCTGGACGCAGCCAAAACTGAAGGGCAAAGATTAACCGAATGGGTAATTTCACCACTTAAAGACGCGCTGAAACTAACCGACCAGTTCCATACCCCAGCTGTTACGTCTTGGGGTTCTCCCTATGGTTTCCCAGTTGACGGCGCCGCTGTCGGGAAGGCGAGGCCGCGCCAGAGAAGCCGCAGCCCACAAAGGGACACTCCGCGATCGGTCCAAAGCCCGTCGGAGCCCGCCTAGCCTCGCACTCACCTCACCAGGCACGACCCACGGCCTCTGTAGCCTGCGGCCGCCCCTCCGCCGCCGCACAGGAAATGGTTGCCGCGCTTCCGGCGTCGCTCACAGCCAATGGGAGTGCACGCCGCCGCCACGTGACCCCCACTACGCAGCTGCCCCAGGACTAAGCCCAGGCCGCGATACGGAGAAATCGCGTTTGGGGCACTCTCTCGATTTTGGTACAAAACCCATACGTCAATCACCCACGGCTCCACTGCCGCGGTCATACAGATTCCTGAGTGGCCCGTGAAGTATGTAGAGACAGGCACAAAGTAACCTGCCAACAGCCACCAAAGACTTACAGCAGAACCCTCAAAAAAGAATTGCACAAAATAGATCTTAACATTGTGAGTTTTATTATGTACAGCTGCTGCAGAAGGTTCACTCCCGAGCCATCAGCTTCTGCTTCTTCAGCTTCTTCTGAGATATCTGGAAAAGAGGAATGAGGAAAGAATGGGATCAGTCTACATCTTCTCCAAACATCTGATAAACTTGGATAAATTTACACAAATTCTTTGAAGGGAGCTCCAAGAACTGTTAAATCACTCCACAGAACAACCTGTGAGGGTGCCCAAGCCCTGCAGCAGGCTACCCAGAAAGGCTGTGGATTCTGCTTTCTGGAGAGCTTCCAAAGCCACCAGGCTGCTGTGCTGTTGGGGCAAGCGGCTCTGCATACCACTGCTTTAGCAGGGAGGGTGTTTGTGCGAAAGATTTCTCCCTAGCAGGCATGATCTGTAAACATCAGAGCTCGTGCTGGTAAACTGTCCTTGGGCTGTCTTGGGCTCAGGAAACCAAGCTGTAAATAAAGAGCATCCCACACACAGCTGCAGGGAGCTGAGCTTGCCATCCCGCAGGGGTGGGCATCAGCCATTGTTGATTCTGTGTGACCTATTTTTACCTTGCACATAACTTTAAGCCAATCCGACAGAACCACGCTGGCAGTAGCCTGTCAGAGGGTATAGATTGTGCTGTGCTGCAAATAAACTTTGGAGTCTATTCTATCAACTCATACTGAGTGTTGTCTCTTGCTCCCCTCCTCCCTGGGGCCTGAACCCTGTCGGTATTGCCGGACCGATCCCTCACGGGCGAAACTTCCCAGCAGGTGTTGCTATTTTTGAAGGACCTTGGATGATCTCCAGAGGCCTCTTCCAGACCCCACCATGCTGGGATTCTGCAGTGCCCCACCACTGAGAAGCCCTTTCCTAAATGCTCAACCACTGTGCTTAGAACAAATGTTGAGGTTGCTCAGAAAGATCTTTGTCGATTTTTTTCACGTGTGTTCCAAAGGTGTCCTAAGATGGTCATCACAGCAACCTGTAAACCTCCAATTCCTCACCTACGACATTAAAGAGCACCAAGGGTGCCACACTCTGTACCTTCTTCTTTTGAGCAACTTCTTCTTCTGGCTTGGGAACGATCTGCTCCTTCTCAGTGAGGATCATCTCAATGTGGCACGGGGAGCTCATGTAGGGGTTGATGCGCCCATGGGCCCTGTAGGTGCGCCTCCGCATTTTGGGAGCCTTGTTGACTTGGATGTGCTCAATGACCAGAGAATCCACATCCAGGCCCTAGGATGTGGGGGGATGAAGACAGTGCTTGTAACTTGCTTTTTCTCTTTGGAGAACATCAGCACCCTTCTACATCTCACAGTGAACTTGAACTGATGCTGATGGCTCAGAGAAATGAGTAATTTTATCATGGTTGTTCCAAAGGTGTCCTAAGATTGTCATCACTGCCACCAGCCACTGAATCAAGTGCCAATTGTGTTATATATACTGGCCTGAAATCCCGACTTTGCTTTTTGTGGATTTTAAGAGACATAAACAGTTGATAACCATGCACAAACCAACTGCTTGTGAATATTAGGGACATGCCCAGCAGCATGGGCAGCTGGGGCAGATATGCAATCCATGAATCTGTTTGAAGTTCTGAGCAACCTGCCCTAGTTGCAGATGTCCCTGCTGACTGCACAGAGACTGGACTAAACGGCCTCTAACAGTCCCAGCCTAAATCGTTTTGTGATTCTGTAACACTTTTTCCAGTCTAATCCATATGGACACCAAATCAAAACCTCCTACATAGCTGAATTTCACCTGCAAAACCAGCCATATGCTGTTGCAGACACCAAGTTCTCCTTGTACCTAACCCTGTCTTCATGGCTCACCTTGAGCTCTGCGTTGCTCTCGGCATTTTTGAGCATGTGCAGCAGGAACTCGGCGCTTTTCTTAGGCCACCGGCCCTGAGTCCAGCCCCACTGCTTGGCCTGGAAGAAGAAATGTCCCTTTTTAACCCTTGTGAAACACAACTCTTCATCTTTCTCTCTTATTCTCACACAACACCCTTCTCCTGCTTCCTAGAAGCGCTTACCTGGGCGCATCTCCCGACTCCCCCATTGTAGCGACGGAAGGGCACACACTGCTTCTTCAGGGTGACATCCTTCAAGTATTTGGTGGCCTTACGGATGTGCATTCCCTTGATGGCCTGGGCGGTCTCACGAGTGTTCTACCAACAAACAGCACAGTAAAGTCCCTCTTAAAACATCTTTACAAGCTACAACACAAGCAAAACTGCTCCTCCCTCCCCTCATCTTGATCTTTTTGCTAATTTAGAAGCCCTCACAGAAAAAAGATCTTTTTTTTAAACCTAATTGCTCCACCTTTCCAACCAAGAGGCAGAGTAAGGCAAGTCAAACAAATCTCTCATCAAACATAAGCTTGATTCCACCTCCTGATTTCACTGCAGCTGTTTTCTGATGGCATTTGGTTACCTAGGTACGGCAGGGTGCTTTTTAGCATGCACCATTTCGGTTTTGTTCCTGGGAATAAAAATCACCCACTACAAGCAACTAAAGCAGCCAACAACCTTAAGTAATGGTAAAGTAAGACACTTCCTTCCAAAAAAACCCCTAACAGTAGAAAACAAAGAAATCCTCAAACTCAACGAATTTGTTTCTGCTATGCACACACCACATACCTTGAAGTGCACTCGTAGATTGGAGCCCCGGGACTTGCATGCTGTGGAGAGAAAAACAAAACACAACTTACGGAATAAAAACCTCAACAACTTTGGTGAAATCTGCCATGAAACGTCATGCAAAACCAACTCACATTTAGTGGGGTTCTCAGGGTCCAGAGAGTAGCGCACCATCTTGGGAGATCAGCTGCAACAGGCAATTAAAACCCCCTCATATTAAGCTTCTAACACAGATAAGCAGAACCAGAGCTGCTCACTATCCTGCCAACAGTTCAGTGAAGCACCTGCTCAGAAATTATGCTTTCCTTTCACGGTTACATCCAAAGGTGTCCTAAGAATGTCATCACCGCAGGCCTGCTTCAACCTCACACACGCCAGCCATCCCTGACCTCTGCTGTATCTCCTGCCCCAATCCCACAACCTTCATCTCCTGAGTTTTACTATCTATATCCCTGGCCCCAGGTTCTCCCAAGTCCATCCCCGACCTGAACTCAAAACATTTCTATCTGTAATCCCTACCCTAGCTCTGTTCCGTCCACCCCCGGCTCCATGTCCATCACCCATGCGAACATATGCATCTGTACTGGCGCTGACCTTAACTCTTCCACGTCCATCGCTTTCTGCAGCTCCGCCATCTTCACCTCCATTCCCTGCCCTTGCTCCGCCATTTCCATTCCCCATGTCTATTTTCCACCCCGTGCCTCAGCTCCACCGCGTCTATCTCCTACACCCCAGCCTCCCTACTTCCCAAACTCCAGCTTCAGTATCTTGAGTCGGAACCCTAGCTCCAACACGTCCCTTTCCAACTCTGCTATATGCAACCCGTGCCCCACGTCGGCCATTTGCATTCCCTGCTCCATCTTCGCCATCTCCAGCCCCTGCCCGCCCTCTCTGCAAATATCAAGGACGTCTGGCGAGGCAGGCACAACCTTCGCCCCCTGATCGCCCCGCCGGAGCTCGGCGAGCAGGATGGGCGCAGATAGCGACAGCTGCGGCCTACCATGGCTGCCTCACCTGAGAGCGACGGCACAAAAAGAAAGAGCGGCGTCGGGCGGAAGCCAGATAAGGGACTGCTCTCGCGAGAGCTGCGGCGGGACCACCGCCAGGGGGCGTCGCGCAGAAGCCGCGCTCTGCGCGGGAAGGGGCGAGCGGCAGGTGTGGTGCGTTAAGTGCACGGCACCGAGCCGGGGTAGGTCACTGCACCTCAGCCTCCTGTGTAAGAGGAAGGTGTGGAACACACCGTGCCTGCACGTGTCGCCGTGGGAGCACACACAGGTCTCTGCAGGGCTCCCCACGACTTACCCTGGGACACGGCGCGCGGCCTGCTGTCCTGAGGATATAGAACACATGGGTCGCATCATGGTGGGCTTGGAAGGGACCTTTGCAAACCGTCTGGTCCAACCGCCATGCTGTAGCTGGCGTACGTACACCAGCTTGCCCACCATTACAATGGCCAGGTAGGGTTGAAAGCTCCAGAGAGGGAGGCTCCACAGCCATTCTGGGCAACCTCACCCAAGCCTCCAGCACCCGCACAGCGAAGAATTTTCTCCGCCTGTTCAGGTGGAGCCTCCTGAGTTCCAGTTTGTGTCCATTGCCCCTTGTCCTGTCACTGGGCACCACTGCAGTGTCTGGCCTCATCCTCTTCCCCCTGCCCCGCCGCCTTCAGTGAGCACTGATCATATCCCCTGTGGGGCTGCTCTTCTCCAGGGTCACAAGCCCCAAGGTTCTCAGCCTTTCTTCCTCACAGAGATGCTCCAGGACCTCAGCATCTTCAGAGCCTCTATGCAGTAGTTACCCTGTCTCATAAACTGCAGAGTACAGAACTAGATCCAGGACTTCAGATGTGGTCTCACCAGGGCAGAGAAGAGGGAGAGGAGAACCTCCTTCGACCTGCTGTGCACACTCTTCTTAATGCACCCAGCAGAGTTTTGGACTTCACTGCAAGAACACATTGCCAGTTCATTAACAACTTGTTAAGCCTAAGGACACCCAGGACCTTCTCCACAGAGATGTTTTACAGTAGCTCAACCCCTCACTTGTCCCAGTGCAGGCAGCTGTTCTTCCCCAGCTGCAGGACCCTACTTTTTCCCTGGTTGAATGTCATGAGGTTCCTCCTCACCCAACTGTTGTAGGTTTGGGAAACTGTAGGGTTAAAAACCCTCTAGTGACTAGAGGAGTCCAGGGGACGAACCCAGGAAAGTTTAACAGTTATTCAATCCCATAACTCTGCTATCTAAGTGGGCAGCAAGGTCAACACATCCTCCTTTCCTCTCCCTCCTGCCTGCTGTCTTTCGTGGGAGTTACTTACCACGATAAACACACAGGGAGTGAGCCTGTTTATGGCAGGCAGTCTTGATTAGACTTACACGTGGCAGAGTCTCTGGAACAGGAGTGTTGGGGATTGTAGATTAGTTGCGTTGGGGGAAGGTTGACAGGGTTTGTCATTTATCCTGTATTACATGCTCTGTAATTTTGCTGTATCTTTCTTTTAAAATATAATCCTGTGTTTTCAATTTGGGAGTGATTCAGTTTTGTGGGGGAGTAAAATTACTGTCCCTGCTCTTTAAACCATGAGAGAACAGTTTGGTTGCAGAGGACGGTTGTGGGTGGTTGTTTTTTGTTTTTTGTTTTGGAGAAATACGGAATTGAAGGTTACAAAAGGTGCCCCTTACTGAAATAGCGATGGAGAATTGGAAGCAAATTCAGGCAGACCTTACTGTGCTACGGCCATACTTCGGGGTATGTCTGCAGGTATTCATCCTAGTTCTAAGTGTAGTTTTGTCGTGTGCATTAGCGTGGCTCATTAGAAAGGGCTTTGTGCTTCTCTGGAGCTCAGTCCCCACCCCTAAGCGGCAGGGTAGTGAGGGGGAAGCTTGCGGAGAGGAAGCTCTTGTCCCTCCTGTCGTTCCGAATGTGGTGCAGTAGTGGCCACAGAGGCTCGGAGGGAGGCAGTGTTTGAATATTAACCAGCTCTCTTGGAACCTTGCTAACCCTGAGAATTTTCCCAAGTAAGTCTCCGAAGAGGTGAAAGGTGGCTCTGCTGAAGCGCGGTGTCACAGTCCTACTGATACTTTCTCACGTGGTTCTGAACTCCACTGTCTAATGGTCACTGAGGCCAAGGCTGCATCCAACCCTCACATCCCCGACCAGACTTTCTCTCTCTGTCAGCACAAGGTCCAGCAGCGCACCACGTCCTGGTAGGGCCCTGCTGTGTTCAGGGAAGGCTGACACTGGATCCCGGACATGGTTCTGCGAACGCTCACATCAACGCCGGAGCTATCGGCACGCCAGAGATCAGCTGAGACTGGAGCAAGGCGCAAGGCCAAGGGCTGCCACTAGAGGGCAGCTGAGGATAGGATTGGAGAGGCGCACGTCATTGAGCAGAGCTACGGCGCGTTGTGCTAGTTTGAGCCTAGCTAGCATGTTTTGGTGAGAAGAACTAGATGATAGGCTGTAAAATGAAAACAATGGTATCTACTTCCCTCACAGTCTTGCTGAAATGTATACAAAAGAAGAAAGGCAAAACAAAGATTAGGGCATTTGCTTCTTCTCCTCGCTGGGGAACTTTGCCTGCTGGGGAGAGCTCGTGGCTGCTGGCTGGACTCCATCTTGCTTTCTAACCTCACCCTCCTTTGCTTGGCTGCTTCACCTTGCTTTTAACCCTTTTGGCCGAACCTCCATTCTTCCTTAGGACTGGGGTAAGGTTGAGAGGGGTAGGGGGAAGGTGAGGGGTGGTTGAGAGCCCCTCCTGGGGACTCAGGTTTCTGGGAGGGGAATTGTGTTTGTATTACCTTTTTTACCTTGTATATTTCTGTATATAACTGTATATACTGTGAATATCTGCTTGTAAATTGTGCCAGCTGTAAATATAAGCTTCATTCAAATTTCCAGAGCCGACTGAGTCTAGTCTGGGTGATTTATAAAAGTGTGGGGGGCGGGGGATACCCAAACCATCACACGCGTCCAAGGAGTGGGGACTGGAGAGGTTCATAGCACCAGAGAGTCACTGAAAGGCGTGGTTGGAAGGGACCTTTAAAGCTCATCTAGTCCAAACCCCCTGCAGTCCGCAGGGATATCTGCAACTAAAGCAGGTTGCTCAGAGACCCAGATAATCTCACGTGGAATGGTGCCAGGGATGGGACATCTCCTGTCTCTCTGGGAAACCTGGGACAGGCTCTCACCACCCTAAGCCTCAAACATTTCTTCCTTCCCTTCAGCCTGAATCTCTCCTCTTTTAGTTCCCTATCACAACAGGCTCTGAGAAAAAGTCTGTCCCCAGATTTCTTATAGGACTGTTGAAGCACTGCAAGGCCACAAGAAGGTCTCTCTGGAGCCTTCTCTTCTGCAGGATGAACAAGCCCAACTCTCTCAGCCTGTCCTCCCAGCAGAGCCCTTCCAGCCTTGACAGCATTGCTGTGGCCTCCTCTGGCCCCGCTCCAACAGGTCCCTGTCTGTACTGTTCTGAGGACTCCAAATCTGGCCCCAGTACTGCAGAGGGGTCTCAGCAGAGTGCAGCAAAGAGGCAGAATTCCCTCCCTGCCCCTGCTGGGGATCAGCCCAGGACAGGTCTGGCTTTGGGCTGAGAGTGCTTGGTGCCGCTGCACATCCAGCTCTGCATCCCTCAGTGCCACCATGCCATTGTCCACAGGGCTGCTCTCCAGCCCTGCGTCCCCAACCTGTGTTCATACTGGAGGTTGCCCTGATCCAGTTGGAGGACCTTGTGCTTGTCCTTGTTGAACATCATAAGGTTCATATGGGCACACTTCCCAAGCTTGTCCAGATCCCTCTGGAAATTCATGTTTACAACTTGCAACTTGTATTTATTGCACCATTATAAAAATCTGGAACACTTATTTATTAAAATAAAATATTACCATTTTAGGCTGCATTTGCAACTAGATCTGCTTGGGAAATTGGACAAAGCAGCAACTCATTAAAATTCAAACACTTCCTGAAAGTGGTACCCATCTCCACCAGAAGGCTCATCAAAAGAAGCTTGACAGAGTGGAAAAACAAGCGAAACAACCTCCCAAGCAGCAAGCGGCCTGATGTCCAGACACCTCCCTGGCATGAGAGAGTCCAGGCTGGACTCTGCCTTTGGAAACAAGCAGAGCAGAGAAAGAACTTACTGCTCTTGTAAATGTTCTCACCAGGAGGCTATTTTTGGATCTCTTGTTTAATGCTAAAAAATCTCCCAAAGCTTTGAAACTAAGATTTCACCCAGGTGGGAAGAAGAAAATATTTGGACTGTCACAAATATTTACATGGCTGTAAACTGTAGGGCTCTCTAACTGTGACCACAGCTCTCCATTTACCTGCCTCAAAATGTGTCTTCTCCTTTGCTTCCAAAGGGGATGCTTCCTGCCAAGACCTCAAGTAACTTCTCCATACCAGGCTTGAATGAAGAAAGCTTGCTGGCTTGTGGTAAATGTTATTTCTTCTTTTTGTATACAAAGTTCCTGTGGAAAAAAAGCCCTAGGAATCCATACTCACAAGAACATACACTAGCTTTTGGCTGCAGATGCTTATTTTGATATAAACAAGATCTGCTCTGTCCAGGTTTAAAGCTGGGCTGACTACCAGACAAGTGATGAAGGCTCTCCGTGAAGCTCTTTACCTTCCCAAGGGAAAGAGAAAGGGAATAGGGGAGAGGGACTTTTGGGATGAGAAAGAAACTAAGCTATCTGGGATGGAAAGAACAGTCTCAAGCCAATAGGAAAAAACTATATGGAACCTAACCTCTGATGACAGTGGCGGCACCATTGATGTCACTGATGCTGGTGGCAGGCACTGAGGAAGTCCCAGACTAGACTCAGCAGCAGATGGGAACTAAATTCAGGAGGTAAATTCAGGAGGTAAATTCTGAAACTGGATTCAGGAACACCAGATCAGGATCAAAGGCAGAAGAGACAGTCTTCCTGGGACACCAGCCAGCGAAGAAGAGGTTTGACTTTGGTGAGCCTGTCTCTGGGTGATCCCTCAGCTTTCTTTTGAAGATGCCACCCATGGGCTACAGTCCCTTGGTGGGCAGTTGAGGGTCACCTATCCTGTCTGCTCCTCCCAATAGCTGCCACCTCTACCTTCCTGCCCCCCAAGGTGTAGCACAAGCTGTGGCAGTGCCTTTGGTGTGCCCAGGAGCCAATCTCAGCCAGAGCCTTTCTGCAGCCAGCCCTTGGCAGGAGCTGTCCCCATCAGTGTGATCACTGCTAGGAGCTGTGCAAACCTGCCCTGAACTGCAGAAAGTGCCTCACTAAGCAGGGACTGAGCTGGGAAGCCACGGCACTAAGCAGAACTAGCTCTGCTCTAGCTCAAGCCACATATTCACCAATTAGCACTTCCATCATTATCCATGGGACCTGAAGCCACTCAGCCTCTCTGCAGACACAATCACCTCAGAACAGTATTGTGAAGACAGATCATTGCTGCCAAGGAACACGCACAGCAGCCTTGCTAAGTCAGGCATCACCAGAGGAAAATAAACAGGCAAGAAAAAAATGTCTCCTCTGGGGTCTCATGGCTTTGAGGAAACAGTAAATATGTAAAGAGATCTCAGTGATGACTTCCAACACTTTCTAAATGTTTCATTTCTCCTTCCTGTGGAACAAGAAGTGTGATTATTTCCAAGAGTGACAAGTTTCCAGATGCAAGAAATTAAACCTAGCAAAAAACTGAGATCCTCAATCATTTCCATGGTCCTTCCCCACCACACTGGGGAAATCTGCCAATGGAGGCACCAGGCCTTTCCACGGGAAGCAGCGTCACACACAGCTTCTCCTTAGCAGCAGAGCATGGAAACCACAAGGCATGCAGTGAAAGCTGGAAGAACAATGTGAAACAGAAGCAGTTGACACATGGTGGGAATTATTACATGGTCCTTGGGCTCATTGAGCAAATCCAGCACAAACAGGGCACATTTTCTGTTTCTCTGACACGTGGGACTGCTTATGATCAGCTGCTGAGGGTTTGTGGTGGTGGTAGTGCAGAGGTAGGGGCTGCTGTGTCAAGAAATTAGATGCATGTTTTCATCTTTGTCAAGAGGTTAACAACTGCTCTCATAAGCAGCCCAGCAGATATCTGGTGCTGAGATCAGGACTGAGGTAGCTGAGCCTGTGCCCTTGTGCAGGTTTACTCAGATTCTTCCCCCAGTACAGCAGCTGCCTTGCATGCTGAGCTTGCAAGAGACTCAAAAAGAGCTTTTGGATCCTTAGCAAAAAATACTGGCATGTAAGCCCAAAGTCATGTTCCTGAAAACTCCTGTGCAGGAAAATACCTTCCTCCTAATCCTACTAGAATCTCACCTCTAGAGGACTTTACCTTAAACTGGCCTAGTGGCATCCTTCTTAATCCAGGATGACCTTCATGCCCAGGAAGACCTCCCTCTCTCAGCAGGCATTGAGAGCAAAGATCCAGCTGTGTTCAGACCTGAACTTTTCCTCTAGAAGCTCCTGCTGGTAGCATCTTCCCATGAAAGATATTGAGGTGCTGCAGCATGTCCAGAGAAGGGCAACAAAGCTAGGAAAGGGTCTAGAGCACAGGTCTGGTGAGGAGCAACTGAGGGACCTGGGGCTGTTTAGTCTGGAGGAAGAGGAAGCTGAGGGGAGACCTCATTGCTTTCTACAACTACCTAAAAAGATGTTGAAGTGAGATGGGGGTTGGTCTCTTCTCCCTAGTATCAGGTGACAGAACGAGAGGAAATCGCCTGAAATTATGCCAGGGGAGGGTTAGGTTGGACATGAGGAACAATTTCCTTGCTGCAAGAGTGGTCAGGCATTGGAACAGGCTGTCCAGGGAGGTGGTGCAGTCACTGTCCCTGGAGTTGTTCAATAAACATGGACATGGCACTTGGGGACATGGTTTAATGGCCATGGTGGTGTTGGGTCAGTGGATGGACTGGATGATTTTAGAAGTATTTTCCAACCAAAACAATTCTGTGATTCTATGAGGGCTTATCACAAGGGCAGCAAAGTTTTTTACCATCTTCTGAGGTAGAAACCAGCAGAAAGCACAGTACCCATCAAAACCCAGAGCACACGTCCAGGACACAGGAGACCTGGTTTCTGTTTTGTTCCCTTAAAAGGTTTTGAAGCTGCATCCTAACCACGAGGCCAGAGGCTATTGTGTGGCCAAGATGGCCCCACTCTTCATGATGCAGGTTTTCTGCTGAGCAGCCCATGATGGGACAGGTTCACAAGTCTCCTGAAGCTGAGAGGTGGCTGCACCCAGTAAGCTGCCCTGGAAGAGCCCAGCAGGCAGCAGGGAGTGTACTGGTNTGCAGTCACTGTCCCTGGAGTTGTTCAATAAACATGGACATGGCACTTGGGGACATGGTTTAATGGCCATGGTGGTGTTGGGTCAGTGGATGGACTGGATGATTTTAGAAGTATTTTCCAACCAAAACAATTCTGTGATTCTATGAGGGCTTATCACAAGGGCAGCAAAGTTTTTTACCATCTTCTGAGGTAGAAACCAGCAGAAAGCACAGTACCCATCAAAACCCAGAGCACACGTCCAGGACACAGGAGACCTGGTTTCTGTTTTGTTCCCTTAAAAGGTTTTGAAGCTGCATCCTAACCACGAGGCCAGAGGCTATTGTGTGGCCAAGATGGCCCCACTCTTCATGATGCAGGTTTTCTGCTGAGCAGCCCATGATGGGACAGGTTCACAAGTCTCCTGAAGCTGAGAGGTGGCTGCACCCAGTAAGCTGCCCTGGAAGAGCCCAGCAGGCAGCAGGGAGTGTACTGGTACAGGAGTGTTGTATCATCTAAGTCCCTTTGTGGTTTTAACTGTCAGTACCAAGCAGCCTTATCAGCCTGACTGACATTGCCAAGTCAAACGTCATAGAATCATAGAATCAGTCAGGGTTGGAAGGGACCACAAGGATCATCTAGTTCCAACCCCCCTGCCACGGACAGGGACACGCTAGCCTAGATCAGGCTGGCCACATCCAGCCTCATCCAGCCTGGCCTTAAACACCTCCAGGGATGGGGCCTCAACCACCTCCCTGGGCAACCCATTCCAGGCTCTCACCACTCTCATGCTCAACAACGTCTTCCTCACATCAGTCTGAACCTACCTATCGCCAGCTTTGCTCCATTCCCCCTGGTCCTGTCACTCCCTGAGAGCCTAAAAAGTCCCTCCCCAGCTTTTTTGTAGGCCCCCTTCAGATACTGGACAGACACAAGAAGGTCACCTGGGAGCCTCCTCTTCTGCAGACAGTCATCTAAAGCTACAATCAGTCAATGCCCTTGATAGCCACCATCCCTTCTAGCCAGTGGGAGAAATGAGCTCTGAGTTTGGCCAGGGCTATGATTTCACAGCAGGTCAGGAACCAAAAAGAGAGCTCACTTCCAGCTGCATGATCCCCTGCTCATCTTCCAGCTACTCTGGAGTTCAACCACTGCCACAGCAGATGTGACAGAAGCAAACCTGTCCTCAGCAATGCGGTTCAGAGGCCAAGGTGTTACTTCAAGCCTCTATTACAACTTGAGTGCCTGGCTGTTGGCTCAGGCACACATCTGCCTCTGCCACCTTGCCTGGGGATAGCACTTCCCAACAGGTGCAGGTGGTACTAGAGAGTCATGGAACGGTGTTGGTTGGAAGAGACCTTTAAGATTGTTAAGTCTAACTGTTAACCAAGCACTGCCAGGTCACTACTAAACCATGTCCTTCAGCACCACATCTACACAGCCTTGAAACCCCTCCAGGGGTGGGGACTCCACCACTGCTGGGGGCAGCCTGGGCCAGGCCTTCTTTGGGGGAAGAAATTGTTGCTCGTGTCCAACATAAACCTGCCCTGACACAACCTGAGGCCATTTCTTGTTACAGAATATGCTGGGTTGGAAGGGAATTCTAGAGGTCTTCTAGTCCTCTGCAGTAAGCAAGGGCATTCTCGACTAGATCAGGCTGTCCTGTCACTTGTAATCTAGAAGAAGAGGCAGAACCCACCTGGCTTGAACCTCCTTTCAGGTAGCTGTAGAGAGCCAGAAAGTCTCCCCTCAGCCTCCTTTTCTCCAGGCTGAACAACCCCAGGTCCTTCAGCTGCTCCTCAGCAGCCCTGTTCTCCAGACCCTTCACCAAGTTAGTTGCCCTCCTCTGGCCCTGAACCTGCACCTCAATGTCCTTGGAGTGAAGGGGCCAAAACTGAACCCAGTACTCAAGCTGTGGCCTCACCAGTGCCAAGTATAGGGGGGCAATCCCTACCCTGGTCTGGCTGGCCATGTTAATGCTGATCCAAGCCAGGATGCTGGTGGCCTTCATGGCCACCTGGGCACAATCTGGCTCATCTTCATATGATATCATGGAAGAAATTTGTATTTATGTGCAATGTCTGCACATCTATAAATAATGAGTGTATGTTCTAAGCCATGTAAAGAGATGGAAGACTTCTGATTCTCTCTGAGCCTTCCTAAAGCTCAGACAACTCTTCACACAGAGGTCTGGTATTTATTTTTGTCACATGTATACTGCACCCAGTCCAGGAGTGAGGACACAGCCAGAGGACCTCAGCATCACCACAGACAAGTATCTGTCCTTACCATCACCGCAGCCAAAGCCTAAGGCAGCAGGGACAGCACCTTCCCAAGCTGCTGGACACCAGCCAGGCGGGACCACAGTCAAAGCAAAAAAAAAACAAACCAGTGACATTATCTTGATAGTGACCATATTTTGACATCTTGTCCCAGAGTTGTGAGTTCATGCACCTCCCTGCACGCTCAGCCCAGCAGGACTGATTGGCAGAACAAAGCTCCTGTGTGACTGAACAACCTTGGAGCTGAAGTCTGTTTATTCGGAGCATTTCTCACCAACAAATCATTTACGCAGGTGAAGCAGGTCTGTGACTTGGACTCTGGGTCATGGATGTAGCTGGGAGAAATGGACTAGCCAGTCACCTGGTGAGGAAGGAAGCACATCCTGTAATGTGTGCATCATCAGTGCTACCTGGGGTAAAATATTTTCCTGAGCTTAGGATTTCTCTAACCCAGAAATACTCCTTTGAAGATGCTTTTGGTTAATGAAACTAAAAATATCTCTGAAAGCAGAGATGTTGCCCACAATTTGCACCCAGAATTTAGGCACAGTTGGTTTTTTTTACTGTGAAGATCTCCTCTGGATCAGCTGATAAATCAGAATCAAACCTGTTCTTCTGTTCCTGGGGTTTCTGTACCTCCAGTTTTCTGCTGGCAGTACACTGCACAGAGGGACCTGAAGCAGGAATGGTCCTTTCCAGTAGGTCCCCATATCAATCCAGTCTGGGAACGTAGGGCTGGAGAGCAGCCCTGTGGACAAGGACTTGGGGGCACTGGGAGATGCAGAACTGGCCATGAGACAACACCAAGCACTGCAAGCCCAGAGCCAGCTGTGTCCTGGGCTGATCCCAAGCAGCGTGGGCAGCAGGAGCAGGGAGGGGATTCTGCCCCTCTGCTGTGCACTGCTGAGACCCCCCCTGCAATACTGGGGCCAGCTCTGGAGTCCTCAGCACCGCACAGCACAGACAGGGGCCTGCTGGAGCAGGGCCAGAGGAGGCCACAGCAATGCTGGTAGGGCTGGAAGGGCTCTGCTGGGAGGCCAGGCTGAGAGAGTTGGGCTTGTTCAGCCTGCAGAAGAGATTCTGTGACCTGTCACTGTCACCCTTGCAGCAATCTGTCTGCTGTACCAAGGTGGAAATCTGCTCAGAGCCTGGGAAGTGCAGATGGATGATCCCTGGAAACACAACCTGTGCAAAAGTTGCAGCCAGCAATAGGGTTCTGTTAATGGGCACAGTGAGAAGCTTTAGCCCTCTACATCTACTCTCTTCCAGACTTAATATCCGTAGCAACTCTTCCAGCATCTTCATTTATCATTTCTGTGTGTGGTTTCTCAGCTCATCCATTCCTGTTGTTAATTGTCTGAGATTTCCTCCAAATTTATGCTCACTCGTGCTCTGGTGATGTCAGCACCATCCTCTCTGCAAGACACAGCCTTCCCCACATTGATCCCAAATGCCACCTCGAGGTCATCCCTCCCTCCTGGCTGCTTCCCTCCCTCTCCCAATATCCAGCTACCTCCCCCTTCGCTGTTGCAATAATTCTGACACAACTCCTCTGTTTCAAAGCTTTCCTTATCTGTCCACACTTAACTAATCCTCTCCAGCCCAGCTGCCCTCCCCCTCTCTAGTCTCTCCTCTCCCCATGGTCTTTCCCAGCCTGCATGGCCTTGTCACATGCCAGTGCTTGGGAAGGTCATATGATGGGTAGGGACCGCCGGGCAAGGCTGTGGCAGGCATCTGCTCAGCTTGGGGCCCTGCTAGGTAGCACACCTTCAGCAGCCACCACATCCCAAGGCCATCAGCTGCCCCGTGACTCAGTAAGGTGCTGAACCTGCAGCATGTGGGTACACAGAACCTACTGCATACCTCAGAGGAGGCAGAGGCCATGTAGTGCCTTGTCAAATGCAAGGAAAGAGGGCTACAGAGAGAGAGAAGTGGGTAGTGCCCATACCCATTGCAGACTGGGCAGATCTGCTGTTGCCTGCCCAGCAGGTCACACCTCCTACATCATGGCCTTACTCTTCAAAGCATGTCATGGAATCATAGAATGGAATAATGAATATTTTAGCATTAGAATGGACTTTAAAGTTCATCTAGTTCATCCCCCCTGCAAACAACAGGGGCATCTGCAACAACAGCAGGTTGCTCACAGCCCCAAACAAACTAACCTGGAATGCTCCATGGGATGGGGCATCTCCCACCTCTCTGGGCAACCTGGGACAGGCTCTTGGCCACTCTCAGAGTAAACAATTGCTTCTTTCTCTCCTTAGTTTAGCTTAAATGCATCACCCTTTGTCCTGTCACAACAAGCCCTGAGAAAAAGTCTGTCCCCAGCTTTCTTTTAGGCCAGAAGGTCTCCCTGGAACCTTCCCTTCTCCAGGCTGAACAAGCTCAACTCTCTCAACCTGGCCTCCCAGCAGAGCCTTTCCAGCCCTACCAGTATTGCTGTGATCTCCTCTGGCCCTGCTCCAACAGGTCCCTCTCTGTGCTGAGGACTCCAGAGCTGGCCCCAGCATTGCAAGGTGCGGGGTGTGTGTGTCTCAGCAGGGTGCAGCAGAGGGGTAGAATCCTCTCCCTGCCCTGCCCCTACTGGCCACGCTGCTGCACCCTGCATAGAAAAGCCCTCCTGACCAGTCTGTCTGGCTGCCTGTCCTTGGACTGGGAGTTCCTGGGATGAATGTCAGCAACGTCTGTACATCACAGGCAGGAGCATGAGTACAAAGCACGAAGAAATGCCCCAGGCTTTTCTTAATTAATTACAGAGCCACTGATTCTCCCTAATAAGATCCACACACTCAGCAAACACAATAAATGGCAGAAATGAGGCAGTTAGTAATAAACGTCCAGAGGGTGAAGCAGAGTCCGATGGGGTCCAGCATCCTCAGGGACAGATCATTCTTTCCCATCTTCACATTACAAGTGCTCTAACCACATGTGATAGATGTCCTTTTCATGGAGACCCCAAGGAACGAGGCAGGATTGAGTGATGTAGTAACTGATGGGTTATCAACATGAAATGTGCAAGCTGGGGAGAAGAACTGAGATGAATAATATTGTCAGTGTAAGTAAAACCAATACGGAAGACAGCAGGAGACTCCACATAGCTCCATGGATGGCTTGAGGCTTTCCACTGTCTGAGGCAGATTCTAGCATAAGGTCCTGCACGGATGTGAGAAAGCAAAAAGTTCAAAGGGGAGAGGAAATGAAGAACAGGGTGCTGCAGAACAAAGGATACTAACCTTGATGATGCACAGTCCCATCTTGTGCTCCTTATTTCTGTGGCACAAACTGTCACTCTTTTCATTAATAACAGAAGTTGCTGCTTAAAGTCTCTGGTTTAAAACATCATTCCCCTCTAATGTCAGTCACAGTAAAACACAGTCAGAGGATCTCCAAAGCACCAAGCTGGCAATCAGGACACCAAAGAGAGGAAGAAGAACATACATAAGGTCTCTGACCTAAGAGGCCAGGAACATCACAGAATCCTAGCATAATGAGGGTTGAAACAAACCTCTGGAGATCATCCAGTCCAACTGCCCTGTTAAAGCAAGGCTCCCACAGCAGCTTGCCCAGGGTCACAATGGCCAGGGGTGTTTGGAAGCTCTCCAGAGGAGGAGATTCCACAACCTCTCTTTGCAGCCGCTCTCACAGGAAAGAATTTTTCCCTTGTGTTCGGATGGAACCTCCTGGGTTCTGATTGTGTCCCTGATGCCCCTTGTCCTATCACTGGGCACTACTGGTATGAGTCTGGCCCCATTCTCTTGTCCCCCCATCACCTCTTTATCTCTTGCTGAGCGTTGATCAGATCCCTTCTGGGGTTGCTCTTCTCTAACCTCAACAGCCTCAGGGCTTTCAGTCTTTTCCTCCTCACAGAGATGCTCCAGGCCCCTCAGCATCTTTGCAGCCTCTGCTGGACTCTCTCCAGTAGTTCCCTATCTCTCTTGAACTGTCGAGTTTGGAACCAGACACTACACTTCAGATCTGACCTTGCTAGGGCAAAGGAGATGTGGAAGAGAACTTTTCTTGACCTCTTGGCCACATTGTTCTTAATAGACCCCAGGACACCACTGGCCTTCTTGGCCACAAAAGCACATTGGTGGCTCACGGTGAACTTGCTCTCCACTAGCACTCCCTGGTCTTTCTTCACAGAGGTGCTTTCAACAGCTCAACATTTCACCTGTCCTGTGCAGGAGGTTGTTCCTCCCCAGCTGCAGGACCCTACACGTGCCTTGGTTGTACTTCATGAGGTTCCTTTTTCCCATCTCTCAGCCTGTCCAGGTCTCACGGAATGGCAGCTCTTCCCAAACTTCCCTATGCAGACATTATGGGAGACAATATTTAAGAAACTATAATCTGAAGTTTGCAACCATAAAGTCACAGAATCACAGAAACATCCAGGTTGGAAAAGACCGTCAGGATCACCAAGTCCAACCTATAACCCTACTCTACAAGATTCACCTTAAACTATATCCCTAAGCACTACATCCAAATGACCCTTAAAGACATCCAGGGTTGGTGACTGAACCATCTCTCTGGGCAGCTGATTCCAGTGCGTGACTACTCTCTGTGAAAAATGTTTTCCTAATGTCCAGTCTAAACCTACCTAGTCTCAGCTTAAGGCCATTACACCTAGTCCTGTCTCCAGTTGCCTGTGAGAAGAGACCAGCAGCAGCCTCTCCACAATATCCCTTCAGGTAGTTGTAGACAGCAATGAGGTCTCCCCTCAGCCTCCACTTCTTCAAACTAAACAGCCTCAGCTCCTTCAGTTGCTCCTCATAAAATTTATTCTTTAGGCCCTTCTCCATCTTCGTTTCCCTCCTCTGGACCCATTCCAGCAATTCCACATCTCTCTTCTATTACAGTGCCCAAAACACTCAAGGTGTGGCTTCACAAAGCTGAATGCAAGGGGACAATCACCTCCCTACTCCTGCTGGCCACAGCATTTTTAATACAAGCCAGGATGCCACTGGCCTTCTTGGCTGCCTGGGCACACTGCTGGCTCGTATTCAGCTCCTGTCTATTACAACACCCAGATCCCTTTCCACCAGGCAGCTCTCCAGCTACACTGCCCCAAGCCTGTAGCACTGCTTGGTGTTGTTGTGATCCAAATGCCTTGCTGAAACTCATTGCATTAATGTTGGCCCATTTGTCTAGCCTATCCAAGTCCCTCTGAAGAGCCTCTCTACCCTCAATCAAATCAACACTGCCACATCACTTGGTGTCATCTGCAACTTACTGATGACACTCTCTTTGCCTGAGTCAAAGTCATCAATAAATATGTTAAAAAGAAGTGGTCCCAACACAGATCCCTGAGGAACACCACTAGTGACCAGCCACCAACTGGATTTAATTCCATTCACCACCACTCTCTGGGCCTTCCTGTCCAACCAGTGCTTTATCCAGGAGACATCCAAGCCACAAGTAGCCAATTTGTCTACAAGAATTTTGTGGGGAACAGCCCCAAAGGCTTTTTGAAAGTCTAGGAATACAACATCAACAACCTTTTCCTCATCCAGTAGCTGGGTCATCATGCCATAGGAGGAGATCATGTTGGTCAGGCAGGACCTGCCCCTCATAAACCCATGCTGACTTGGCCTGATCCCTTGGTAAAGTTGAAGTGCAAATAAGCAATGATGAACAGGACTCCATGATATGTTTTAACAGATATATGCTAAAGTATGACATTAATTTCAGAAGTGAATCCTTGTATTTTCCATAGGCACTGGAAAGGTGAACAGAATGCTCAGAAATTCTCGTGCTTTTGGTGCCCATCCAGATTTAATGGACACCTTAGTAAGGGTTCAGAGGAAGAGGAGCTGTCAGCTTTCTAATTATTCTGCCAAAGCACCAAGTTGCAAGATGTTTTAGCTCCTAATTTCCAAAGACAGAGCTGTGCTCAGGTCTGACAGACCCATCTATGCAGTCAGGAGAACCACTGCCGGCTCTGCCAGTATTTGTGGTCTCCTCTCAAGCTGCAGCCCAGCTGAGTATTGAATGCTACCGCATCTGTGCCAAACTTTGGTCAAACATTCCTGTAGATCTGAAGAAGCAGCAGATGAATAAGGGTGTACACTCTAAGGCAATCCTTAAACCAAACAACCACCCCCCAGCCTCCTCTCCGGACTCTCAAGCAGCTCCAGGCTCTACTTACAGTAAAATGCAGAGGAGCAGTTTTAGTAATTAATTCATTTTCTAATATTTTCCTTCTGTTACATGCAGCAGAGTTAAAGCAGAAGCATTGCCAAGGGCTGAGTATCCACCATGGGAAGGTTCGAGTAAGCAAAAACTTCTAAGATGTTTCTCCAATCCCCCACCAGAACAGGACCTCAGAAAGAGGCAGAAGAAAACATCCCCCTAGCCACCCACTGCCAGTGGGCTTGGCTCCAAGTCCATGTTCAAGCCCAAACATGCTCAGCATTCATGGAGCTTGGATGGAAAGTCATGGGCTTTGGGTAAAGACATAAGAAGAGAGAGAATATCTGTCATTGCTCAGCACAGACTAAAAGATGTCCCTGTCTACAGAGTGAACAGAGCAGGCCCACCACACACCATTGGGTCTTCTGTCCAACACAAAGCAGCCAACAGTCTGGATCCATCTCACAGAGTAGGGGACGTGCTGGGAATGACAAGCTGCTTGTCCACTTGGACATGGGGAAGAGGTGGCAGGACACACTGAGCTGTGCCTGGCTCTCAGCCTGTGCTACTGCACTGCTCTGCTATGGCTAGAGATGGGGTGAGATAAGCTGAGAGTCAGATCACGCTCAAGCCGCAGCATCCTGGGCACTATTGCAAAGCTTGGGCAGGTGTGAAGAGAGTCCAAATCTGTCATGAAAATCACTTCATGTTCCTCAGGCATGTCTGGCAAAATGGCACAACAAAGACTAGCTAAGAAGTTTGTGCCTGGTGAAGGGACAAACTGTCCAGTGACAGGACCTTCCATGGGGAGGAGGTTGCTGGCAGGGATTTAAACCTTCTGGAAACCTCCCTGTGGATGGCGGTGCCGGAGGCAGGTACAAACTGTAACGTTCCTCCCTGTGTGACAACAAGAATTAGGCATTTGGCAGGAATGCAGGGATTTATTCTTCAAGGGCCACCGTATCCATGAGTGCCGCAGCCCAAACGCTGCACCAACAGAGCATGTGCTTGATAAGAACCCAGGAACAGATGCCAGCGGATTTAATGTGGGACAGGAGGCCCATTGCAGGTTTGTAGACTGCTGGCAGGGTCAGCTGTAAATATTCCCTCACAATCAAAGGCATTCATCTAAGGATTACATGCTGGGGGCTTTGTGGTAAAGTAAATTTGCAACTAACAGGACCATTAATAGTCAGACAGTTTAGCTGGCTCACTGGCTGCCATTTATTTTCCCCCCACAGTCATTTTTACTACATCTAAATACCATGGGGATGTGGGGCTTGAATGATGTGGCCTAAGAAATCAGCTTAGAAGAGGCAGGAGAAGGGGCTACCTCCAACAAAGAGAGCTCAACGGGGATCGAAGGGGGCTATCAATAGTGGGTAATGCCACTGAAGCATGTGAGCTGATTTCATAACCCACTGGAGATTAGCCTCTGCTGTAAGCAAAGGGATATGAAGTATTGGTCCTATGAAGTGTGTTTGGAGAGGGGCTGGATTTGAAAATTTGAGGAGGGGAGAAGAGACTTTGAGGAATGGCTTTGAAACAAAGACACTGTGGCCTCTGTTCACCCCTCACAGAACAAAAATATCCTGAGCAGAAACCATGCCATGTTAAGTAGCATTCTCCCCCTCTGCAGTCAGCACTAAGCATTAAGTAATTGATGGTGGTGGGATGGTGGTCAACCAAGAGCTCAGGAGGCACAGGGGGATGCAAGGATTTACCTGGGAAGTTATTTCACCACAGAGCTGCCTCTTCAGGACCACAAGCTCACTTCTCCAGCACCACAGACCCACCTCTCCAGGAACTGCAGACTCTTTGGGGTGCAGACTTTTTTGCACACCCTTCTACTGTGGGGGTCTTCCCATAGTCTTTGCCTCAGCTCGATGCACCCTGAGGTCACAGCCATTCAAGCAGCTCTTCCCTCTTGTTTTATCCTCCAGGCCCATGTCTATCCCTCCTCCCTCATCATCTCAGGAAGAAATTAGGCAGAAGGAGCAAAGAGGGAAATGAACACCAATCCCATTAAATTCTACTGCCTAGGCTGTGTTTTATAATTGAAAAGAAAAACTCTTTTATAACTAAATTGAAAAAAAAAAAAAAAAAAAAAAAGGAGAGAGAGAACAATCCCTTTCTCTTCCTCCCTCCTGTAAACCTTACTCCCTATTTTATTGGAGAAAAAGAACGGAAATGGAGAAAAATCAGGCAGCAAGAATGGTGGGTGTGTAGAACACTCCCAGGTTTCTAAATATGGAATTAAACTTACACAGAAATCACAATAATCAGTCCCTGACAGTAACCTAAATCCATTCAATCAGGTTCTGGCTTGTGCCAATGAGGAACACTTAACAGGAGCATCTTGTGCTCCTGCTCTCGATAACAAGCACTCTACAGACCCAATTTTTTTCTCCAACAGGAGAACTCACTGAAGCCAGATTCTCTCCTTTAATCCTTCCTAGCAATGTGGACATGATGGGATGCAACCTTAGTACTCTATAAATCCCTCCTGCAGACAGAATTACTCTACCTCTACAGATCTTTAAAGAGGTTCAAGTGATGACTGAATGATAGTCCCTTTTCCTTCCTTTATGGTGTTGTGCATTCATGCTTCTTGCTGAGATTTCTGTAAGCAGGAGAGTTTTCTGTTGGCAGGAGATTTTAAAGACAGAGAAATAGAAACATGAAAAACAATTATCAGAGAATCATTTAGGTTGGAAGAGACCTTCTCAGTTAACCATTAACCCGCCACTGCCAGGCCATGGCCCTCACCACATCTATGTGGCTTTGAAATCCCTCCAGGGATGGGGACTCCACCACTGCCCTGGTCAGCCTCCTCTACATCAAGGTGGAAGAAGTTGTTCCTAGGTCCAACCTAATCCTCCCCTGGTGCAACTTGAGATTTTTTCCTCTTATCATATCACTTGTTCCTTGGGAGAAGACACCAACCCCCACCTGGCCCCAACCTCCTTTCAGGGAGTTATAGAGAGCCTTCAGCCTCCTTTTATCTAGGCTGAACAACCTCAGTTCCTCCAACTGTTCCTCACAAGATGGGTGCACTAGACACTTGACCACTTTCCTTGCCCATCTCTGGACAAATTATTTTGCAAAGGGCTTCCACCTTCAGGCGCCTTGAGCAGACTGCTGACAGCCCATTTCCATCAGAGATGCTGAGTTCCTGCAGAAGGCGCTGACCAAAACCCAGGTCTGAGATGCTCTGCGTGTGTGAAGAAAGTATGGTCCCTGAGACCACCAGTAGCATCTAGACTTTTAAATACTTTGGCATATCAATTTAAGAATCACACAGATTTGAGCTTTTTGCTCCTAAGAAAGACGTTTCAGTGTTCTCGTGTCCTTTCTGCCTCCACATCTCATGGCTCTGCTCTGAGCCACTCTGGTGCTGAAGAAGAAACCAGCCTCAGCCACTCAGCACCCATCTGCAGAGAGCTTGTGACTACAGCTGAGTGGGACCTTTTTCTATTTGAAGATTTCAAAACCATTCCTCTGCCCCTTTTTTTTGGACTCAGTCTTTAGGAAATCACAGTGGGAATGGAGAGAAGGAGAAAGCCAGAAAGATGTGGCCAAAAACAGACACTATGTCCCCAGGCACTGCCCAGCTCACACCAGCTGCTGGGATAAAGCCTCCAACAACCCTGCAAGTGCTGTAAACATTGAGCTTCCAGCTTTTTTAAAGGTGGATTATTATCCATTTTACCCTGGTTTATTATTTATTACTCACTGCAATATCCAGAAATTCCATCTGGGAGCCATGAAATCTTTCTCAGTGAAAAACTAATCAAAACTAGGAGTTTCTCCTGAAAATTATTGGGCTTAACGAACTGTTATTTTCCAAGCAGCTCTGGGTGGGAGCATTTTCCCCTCAGGCCAGTAAGGTTACAGAGAGGTCAGTGCCGAGCCAGGCTCTGTCACAGCAGTTCCTCAGCATCTCCCTAGATGATCGTCACCTTTTGGCCAAAGCAGCCAGGAATTATTTGGATGTGCTGCTTCTTCCTTACTGTTGCTAAGCTGTTCTCCCTGCTACTGTCATTCTTGGAAGCCAGAAGCCAAAAAAAAAAAAAGGACCACCTCCCCCTCCGCCGCCTCTCCTCAGTGATGCATAGACAAAAGGAGGACATATCCCCACCCCTTGCAGCTTTACAATGGCAAGAGGCAAGAGCCGAATGCAGAGGCACGGGACGAAGAATGAGAAGACGTGGCTGATGGTCTGGCAGGGGATTGTTGGCACCAGGAGTTTGAAGTGAAGAGCATTTGGTGATAAGGCTTAGCTGATTAATTTCCCGCAGGACTAAGTCCAACGTTGGGCCAGCAGCTGAGAAATCTCCTGTCCTTTCTCGATTGTGCTGCTGCTGTTCACAGTGCTGCTCCTCCAGAGGCACCACACAGCTGTGCTGTCCCCAGGACACTGTGCTAAACCCACGCTCCCTGGGGAGAAGCAGTTAGGGTCATCTCCTGCCTCTTGAATCAGGAGGTGCTCGAATAGCTCCCAGAACTGCTACACATTCTGCAGAGTCAGAAGTTAAGAGGTTCTGGGAGTGGTCCCAGGAGGAGAAGAGCAGCAGGCCCAGCTGCAACCTGGTGCATGGATGAGAGCTGTGAGAAGACTTTTTGGACAGGACAGGAGAGGAGAGGGAAAGCACTGCAAAAGTCAGATGAATCCTCTCCATCAGTATCTACCAGTGAGTGCTAAAGCAATTCCCATGCCTGGTTTCTAATTATTTCCCTGGCTTTTGATTGGTTTTAGGCCTTCATCATTTCTCCTTCATCTCTGCCCTCTTTTCCCCTGCCAGTTATGCACACCACAGACCCTGCTGCCTCCTCCTTGCTTTCTGCTGTGAGGTTAGAGGGAAAGAGGAGCCACGAGGATGAAAAAGGAATATAGAAAGAGGCCAGGAAAGCAGTGTCTCCTGGAGCATCACTTCTTCTCCTTACACCACATGCAGTGAGACAGCAGCAAAAGCAAATCCTTCTTGTGGAACAGTGATTGGTAAAAACACATGCAATCAAGAAGTAGGAGGTTTTTCACAACAGAAAGTTCAAAACTATTTACAGCATCACTCACCTGACTGCAGAAGCTGCTGGGCTAAAAGCCGGGTGACAGTCTTTGTGAAGTGTCTTCACAGAACCACAGAATGGTGGGGATTGGAAAGGACCTCTGAAGATCACCCAGTCCAACCTCTCAGCTATAGCAGGAGCACCCAGAGCAGCTGGCCCAGCATCACAATGGCCAGGTGGGGCTGGAATCTCTCTACAGAAGGAGACTTGTATCAGAGCATCCGGGGTGCCAAAGACCTGGGGATTTGCATGTGCAGAGCTGAAAACGGCAGATTCATGCTGGTGTCCAGGTTGGTGGGTGCAGCTAGGCAGCACTGCCAGCTCACACAGCCCCATTCAATAGAATCATAGAGTCTTTTAGGCTGGAAGAAACCTTTACAATCATCATGTCCAGCTGTAAACACAGCAGTAAACCATGTCCTTCGGCACCACTTCTACAGGACTTTGAAGTCCCTCCAGGGATGGGGACTCCACCACTTTCCTGTGCAGCCTGTTCTCTCACAACTCTTTCAGGTAAGAAATTGTTCCTCATGTCACATCTAAACCTCATGTGGTGCAACTTAAGGGCATTTCCTTTTGTCCTATAACTTGTTCTGTGGCAAAAGAGACCAATTCTCACCTGGCTCCAACCTTCTTTCAGGGACCTGTAGAGAGCCATTTCTCCTCTCAGCCTCCTTTTCTCCAGGCTGAATAATACCAGGTCCCTCAGCTGCTCCTCACAAGACTTGTACTCCAGACCCTCCACCTGCACTGTTGCCCTTCTCTGGACACACTCTAGCCCCATAATGTCCTTCTTGGAGTGAGGGTGCCAAAACTGAACCCAGCACTCAAGGTGTTGCCTCACCAGTGCCAAGTACAGGGATACTACCAGATGGAGGCTACTAAAGCACAAGCAATTATTGAAAGCAGTGTGAGGACAAGACCACGCATGTTAAGTCTTTGCTCTGTCTGGCTACTGCTCCTTTTATCCAGGTTAAACAACCCTCAGGCACTCCTCATAACATGTGTGGCCTTTGCCATGTGGTGTCCTGCTACCCCTTTACCTACCCAAGGAGCTAGCCACCCATGGGGCTGCCCTCACTATGCTAGGTTGGTCACCAGTGATGTCCCCCAGGGCTCAGTTCTCTTTAATACCTTTATCACTGATCTGGATCAAGGCACCCTCAGTGAGTTTGCAGATGACACCAAGTTTGGGCAGCAGTGTTAATCTGCTTGAAGGTTGACATGCTCTGCAGAGGGATCTGGACAGACATGTGCTGAGACCAGCGGGATGCGTTTCAACAAGGCCAAGTGCTACATCCTGCCCTTGGGTCAAAACAACCCCATGAATGCACTAGGTTTGGAGCAGAGTGGTGTCGTGGAGGGCCCATAGGCCCGAAATCAGACCTACATATGCCTTGCTCTGCCTGGACATGTTTTTCCTGCTTTTAGTCAGGGGTGAGCACATGGCCAGCACAGAGGGGCACAACGGGCCTGGAGCCACGTGGAGTCTGGCCTGCCCAGGCTTTAGGTTGTGGAAGCCCCCACATGTGCAGCTCACGCTTGCCGGGTGCTAGGCCCATGTGAGCCCCATGTTTGGAAAGTCCAGGCCTGTGGCTCCTTGCCTATTATGGCAAGGTTGGCTGACTGCAAGCCTGATTGGTTATTGGTGGCCAATGAGACCATCGATCTCGGCCCACAGTTCATAAATAGAGGTGCACTCACGTGGCAGCGCTCCTCTTTCGCTCGCCGGTGCATGCACTCAAGCCTGCCTTTACGGAGCTCAGACTCCCCGTGCA
>WAAF01007094.1:36936-56693 GCA_013400475.1 Tricholaema leucomelas
GGGGTGTTGAGAGTTAAGAATATTGAGTTTAATAAATATATATATTTTTATAAATATTCTCTCGCATTAGTTAATTTCTCCCCTCCGCCACAAGTGGCTGGCAATTGCCTAGTGAGAAAGGACCTGAGGGAGCTGGTTGACAACCAGCTGACAACGAACCAGCATTGCACCTGGGTGGCAAGAGGACCACCAGCATCCTGGCTTGGTTCAACAGTAGTGTGGCAGGAATAGGGCAGGAATTGTGCCTCTGTAAACAGTGCTGGTGAAGGTACACCTTGAATCCTGGGTTCAGTTTTGGACCCCTCACTCCGAGAAGGGTATTGAGGGGCTGGAGTGCATCTAGAGAAGGACACTGAAGTTGGTGAAGGGCCTGAAGTGCGGGTCTTGTGAGGGGCAGCTGAGGGGAGGCCTTCTGGCTCTCTACCACTTCCTGACAGGAGGTAGCAGCCAGGTAGGGGTTGCCCTCTTCTTTCAGGTAACAAGTGATAGCACAAGAGGTTGCAGCGTGGGAGGCTGGCTCAGATGGGGCGGGATAAGGAAGTTCTTCACTGGAAGGGTTGCCAACCCTGGACCAGGCTGCCCAGGGAGGCGGCTGAAGCCGCAGATTTGTGGCGCTGAGGGACGTGGTTTAGCCCCAGCCTTGGCAGTCCCGGCTGACGCTGGAGCTCTTTCCCAACCCCACCACCCCCGCCCCGCTCCCGCTACCCGCGGGGGTACCGCGGGGCCCGCGTCCCTCCACGCGCCCCGCAAGCCCCGCCCCGCCCCGCGCGCCCGTGACGCCGCGGAGGGTGTGACCAGTCAGAGCCGCGCTCGGCGCCGGCACCGCCAGGGACAGCCCCATCGGGCCACGAGCGCCGCCCCGCGCGGTCCCTTAAAGGGCCCCGCCGCCCGCCTGGCTGCGTCCGTCCGTGCAGCCGGTCCCTCCGTCCCGTCGAGCCATGAGGCAGCTCGTCCTCCTGTTCTGCGCCGCCCTGACAGGCTGCGCCGCGGCGCGGCTGGCAAAACCTGCGCTGCTGGCAGGAACAGAAGGAAGAGGTGGGTGAGAACGGTCCCACGTGAGATGGGGTTGGGATGGGTGGTAGGTAAGGAACCGGTTTATTCATCTCCCGGTTGAGGCTGAAGCTCAAGTGGTGGGTTCGGAGCCGGTTTTGGCTCAGCATTGAAGTCCGCCGCTGGTTTGCAGATGGTCCCATCACCGAGCTGCTGGAGCGTGCGCCGGCAGCCAAGCCGCCAGTCAAGTTCAATCTCCGCTCCTCGTCGGACACCGAAGAAGATGGTTGTGCGCTCACCGTTGGCCACCGCGACTGTTTGGAGGACTGCAAATTCAACGTGACGGCGAAAACCTTCTTCATCATCCACGGCTGGACGGTAAGTATGGAGGGAGGATCCCGCCCAGCTCAGGACGATGCTCGAGGTTCTGTCTATCCACTTAGAGGGAGAAAATGTAAATTGTTCCTCCGGAGTATGTGGGATTTGGGATGACTTTTTGTGTTTTGAGGCACTTGAGGCCTCTGGAGTGAAGTGATGTGGGTCCAACTCTGTAAAAGTGTTACAGATCACTTCATACCTGCATGTGGTATGTCTTTGACTTTGAGCTCTTCCCTAAAATCCAACTAAGTGACGTCTTCGAAGGTGGCATTTGGCTGGATGCACATCCGGACTTTATCGGCATGTCCACGATCTTCATTTCTGTTCACTGATAAAGAAACAGAGGGCACACAAGCTTTATCAAGCTTTCTTCTCCTGCGTTTGATGTGGCCCAGCATGTAGCACCAAGGCGACTTATCAACTCCACCAGGGCTTTCTGCAAACAGTGGTGCCAGGGCTGGGAAATAATGTTGCAATCCATCAGAATTTCTAAAACTCCTGAGGAGAAGAGTGATAAGGTGATGTGGAACAAACGCCTGTCCTCCTGCCTTAAAAGGCAAAGTGGCTAATTACAGCCGCAGCCTCCTGAAACCTGTTTTTCTTAGACCATTAGTGCAGCATCAAGAAGTGGTGGGGCTTGTAGAGGAGCAGCATGGAGCTGGAGAACCACATGTAAATGATACACAAATAACTTCACTGTGATGTGTGATCCGGAAACCAACATCTGAATCTCTTTTTTTAGATGAGTGGCATGTTTGAAACCTGGCTGGGTAGCTTAGTGTCTGCCCTTCAGGAGAGGGAGAAGGATGCCAATGTGGTGGTGGTGGACTGGCTGTCACTTGCCCACCAGCTGTATACTGATGCTGTGAACAACACACAGATCGTGGGGAAGAGCATTGCAAGGCTGCTTGACTGGTTGCAGGTAACACCACTTAAAGCTGCTGTTGTAATGCTCCATGAGGGACCTGTTGCATAAGGGAATGGAGCTCCAATGCTCTGGTGTAATCCCTACCCCAAGGCTTGGTAGGGTGATGGCTCAGAGCTAAGGTGGTGCACTCAGCCTTTGTGCGAGCTCTACCATGTGTTCCTGGGAGATGCCACTCTGTGGCGTGCTTGGATCAGTGTTGTTAAAGTAGACTTCAAACTTCAGGAGTCCTGTCTGAGCAATGTGAACCCAGGAGTTAGGGTTCAGTGTCAGTGTTGGATTGCCAAGAGAGTGGCAAAGGAGAAGGTGGTCCAGGATGCCGTATTTGGACCTTTAGCCAGTACTGAGTTGTGTTAGCAGCTCCCTGGGGGAAGGCTGGTCCAGGTTCTGCTTAAAGAACATCGTAACTGGGGCTGGAAGCTGGGTACTGTGGTTGGAGGCAAGCCACAAGTGCAACCCAAACCATTCTACTTGCTTTGAAATAAATAACAAAGCATTTTTTACTCCTCATGTCTTAGAATTGGACTTCAGAGTCCTGCAGGGAGGGGTACTGCCAGATGCTTTGAAAGCTATGAGGGGCAAATGATATATTTTTTTTTCCCTTGCAGGAGAACCCACTCTTCAAGCTTGAGAATGTCCACCTGATCGGGTACAGCCTCGGTGCCCATGTTGCTGGCTTTGCTGGTAACCATGTCCGTGGGACAATAGGCAGAATTACAGGTGAGTAGCTTTTTAAAGCACCTTTCCTGAGTGTCAGTGAGTTTCCTTGAAGAGGCTTATTTCATGTGTTGCTGCAACATTCTTTTGGGCTTGTGTACTCAGAAATGATGAGTTTCCTACCTGTGGTGGCCATAGGTCTTTTCACATGAGAAAGTTTGAACTGTAGATATGACAGCCATGAAAAGCCTTTCAGAGGACAGCCTTGATACTGAGTGTCTTTGAAGTTAAATATGGCTTCAAGGCAAGTCCAGCTGAAGCTCTTACTATCCACATTCTAAGCCTCTGAATGACACTAGTTTTGTCATTATGCTCATAAACTAAGTGGAAGTGAGAGCTGTTGAATGCTCTTTGTCCCATGGGATGTCTGGCCAAATGCCCCTCCACCCCCCACCCCAGCCCTCACTCTGAAAATACCTCAAAGTGTCTCCAGAAGCTGATTTCCACATATGAGAACTCTGGGCATAGTACAAAGGGTTGCATGAAGCATTTAAATGGAATAAGAACTCCTTAGTTACTACTAATATTTGTCTGTATTTACTTAAGCGGGAAAATCTCCTGACAGTGAAGTTGGGGAAGGGTTCAGGATCACAGCTGCAGGTTGTGGGAAAGGCTCAGAGGTTAACAGAAGGTCTCAAACCTATCACAGGATCTCAGATGCAGGGATTACCTGTCTGCTGCTTAAACTTTTCTTAGTCCCTCCATATGTGAGGTCTGAAAATGGATTAAATGCTGCCAAGGCAGCTTTGGCTACAAGTGGTCTCTGTGGGGTGCTTGACCTCATCTGGTGTTTGCCCATCTGCTGCGTCTTGAAGTATCTCTTTGCTGTGACCTAGCATAGACTCACTGCTTCCAGTGGTGAATCTGAAGCCATTGTTGCAGGGCACTGGTGCTGCTACTGCGATGTGTTGCACCAAAAGTGGGGGACATCTTCATGTGTTCTCTCAGTGAGCCCACAGTCAGAAGATGTTAGGGATGGTGTCAGCAACGAGGCAGGGACTGTTGCTGCAGCACTTGGTCAGAAGGGCTGCTGGCAGCAGATTCCTGGCTATATTATGTGAAATAACTTAGTTTCTTACCTGGCATCCTGTGCACTGTCTCCAACACCAGGCTTAGATCCAGCTGGCCCAATGTTTGAGGGGGTGGACCCTAGCAAGCGCCTCTCCCCTGATGATGCCAGCTTTGTGGATGTCCTTCACACCTACACAAGGGAAACACTCGGTGTGAGCATCGGGATCCAGATGCCTGTAGGCCATGTTGACATCTACCCTAACGGGGGAGACTTCCAGCCTGGCTGTGGTTTGAGCGATGTCTTGGGAGCGATTGCCTATGGCAGTAAGTTCTCATCATGTATTTTTGCCTCTACTTAGTTCTGGCTCCTTATTAGTAGACTTGGCTTGATGGTGCAGGATGATCAGAGAAAACCTTTTCCTTCTAAACTGTGTCTATTACTGGAAATAGCTGCCAGAAACAGGACTTGGTTCTAATTCATAGAAGCCTTTTGGTAGGAAAATACCTTTAAAAATCATTAAGTCCAATGTTTAACCCACCACTGCCAAGTCCACCACTAAGCCATGTCCCTCAGCACTGTGTCTATATGGCTTTTAAATTGCTCCAGGGCAGGGAATTCAGCCACCTCTTTGGTAGCCTGTTCCAGTATTTGAGAACCCTTCCAGTGAAGAACTTTCTTCTTATGTCCAACCAAATCTCCCCTGGCCAACTTTAGGCCATTTCCTCATGTCCTATCACTTCTTACTTGAGAGAAGAGACTAACCTCCATGTAGCTGCAACCCCCTTTCAGGGAGCTGTAGAAAGCCAGCAGGTCTCCCCTTAGCCTCCTTTTCTCCAGGCTGAACAGCCACAGGTCCCTCACCTGCTCCTCATAAGACTCTTGCTCAGATCCTTCACCAACTTTGCCACCCTTCTCTGGACGCGTTCCAGCACCTTAATGTCCTTGGAGTGAGAGTCCCAAAACCGAACCCAGTACTTAAGGTTTGGCCTCACCAGTGCTCTGTACCAGGGAACAGTAACTTCAGTTGAAAGCCTGACCATGAACTATGGTTGTCTTATGCTGGTTCTAGAGTCTTCTTAAGAGCTGTTTTCCTGGCAGAGACTGAGTGACTGGTTCTCTTCCAGTGTCTCCCACTTGAGCATGACCTTCTGAATTGCTACTGTCTGAAAAATATTCAAGTCCAGCCATGCTCAACTTATGTTGGGCTACTGAAAGGCAGTGCTCACTATGTTTTAGCTAGCTGCTGGGGTGACAAATGCTTAAACAAAACCTATTCCTTTGCAACTCTGCTTCTGTAGCAATTGGAGAAGTTGTTAAATGTGAACATGAGCGGTCTGTGCACCTCTTCGTGGACTCTCTGGTCAACCAAGACAAGCAAAGCTTCGCCTTCCAGTGCACCGACTCCAGTCGCTTCAAGAAGGGCATCTGCCTAAGCTGCCGCAAGAACCGCTGCAACGGCATTGGCTACAACGCCAGGAAGACTCGGAACAGGAGGAACAGCAAGATGTACTTGAAAACAAGAGCAGACATGCCATTCAAAGGTATGCTTCCCCTCCTAGGAAGACTCATAGATTGGAAGGGACCTCTGCAGATCATCCTGTCCAACCTTCCCTGCTAAATCAGGGGCACCCACATCAGCTTGCATAGCATCACAACGGCCAGCTGAGTTTGGAAGCTCTCCAGAGAAGGAGACTCTGTAGCTTCTCTGGGCAGCCTGCTGCAGGCCTCCAACACCCTCACACCAAAGAGGTTTCTCCTTGTGTTCAGATTGTGCCTATTGCCCCTTGTCCTGTCACTGGCTACCACTGAAAAAATACTGGGCCCATCCTACGATTCTTACCTTCCAGATTTTAGCTCTCACTGCGCTAATCCCCCCTTACACTGCTCTTCTCTAAGGCTTAACAGCCCCAGATCTCAGTCTCTATTTGCAAGAGATGCTCCATTTTTCTCCTCATCTTTGTAGCCCTTTGTTGGACACTCCAGCGTGTCCCTGTCTGTGTTGAACTGGGAATCTTGGAACTGGACACAATACTCCATGTGTGGCCTCACCAGGGCAGAGTAGAGGGGAAGGAGAACCTCCCTCTAAACTGCTGGCCACGCTCTTAAAGCATCCCAGAATACCGTTAATCTTCTTGGCCAGAAGAGCACACTGCTGGCTCATGGTTTACTTGTTGTCCAAGATCATAGTTGCATCATCTCTGAGAGCAGAATCAATGCTGGATGAGTTGAGGTGTGGACCAGCAACATCACCTCAAAGCAGTGCAGTGCCAGGCAGTAATCTTTTGCTGTTATCTGTATGCTCTGCTGTCCTGTGGCATTGCTGGGGTCCATCTTCCATAAGGACCAGGAGCAAGACCACAGTTCACACATGTCATACTTGCAAGGAGAACAGTGTAAAGTCTGGGGAGCCTTCCCCACAGTTGGACCTGCTGCTGTTGTGCAGATGTCAGCTTTTAGCTTCGGTAAAAGGAAGTGGTCACTGGTGTCTCAGTCAAGAACAGCCTATTTCACAAAGAGTGGTGCTGATCCATATTGTCTCTCAACAAAGCTGGTTCCATCTATGCTCTCTTTGTTTCTCTGCAGTCTACCATTATCAGATGAAAATGCATGTCTTCAGCTACAACAGCTTGGGAGAGGTGGACCCTACTTTCTCTGTCACCCTTCATGGCACCAATGGAGATTCTGAACCACTCCCTCTAGAAATGTAAGTCTGTGTTCACCTACAAAGGCCCCTGAGACTAGATCAAGAGGCATCATTCTTTTTTCTCTCCGGTAACACTAGCCTAGCAGCCATCACCACTCAGAAAAAAACCTTAGTTATAATTTATTGCTGAGAATGCTCTCTGTGCCCAATCCTCTACAGATTAACTTCCACAGCTCATTGTTGAAGTACTTTTTTTCCACTTTTCCTCGCTACCTGTTGGACATAGTCTGAAAGCACCCATATCTCTCAAGGTGTTTGACCTCCTTTAGCCTCTCCCAGAAGAAACACAAGGCAGGAAACACACCTTTAAGCTATGGAAGGATGGCTGAGCCAAATGTGTGATGTATTATGTTGAACCACCTATCTAAGCTCACTTTCTTCACTGTAATCAGTAATTAAGTGGTGACAGTTGAACGTGGGGCACTTGATAAGGTGCAAAGAGCTCTGTTTGCCTTCTTGCATGAAATGAATGAGCACCTGGCATGCTTCCATCAGGAAGAAACCTTGAGGCTCTGCTTGTCTTTCAGGCTTGATCAAATTGGCCTCAATGCTACTAACACCTTCCTGGTCTATACTGAAGAGGACATGGGTGAACTCCTGAAAATAAAGCTCACCTGGGAGGGAACATCTCAGTCGTGGTATGATCTGTGGAAAGAGCTGAAGAGCTACTGGTATCGACCTGTGAAGGCTGTCCAGGAGCTGCATGTCAGGCGTATACGTGTAAAGTCAGGGGAAACCCAGCAGAGGTGAGAACTGAGCTAGGCTGTGTTTGAGCTGGTGCCAGTCTGCCACCAAAAGGAGGAATATTCTGAACCTAGCAATGAAAGTTGGGGTTTTGCACTTGGTACCCTGAACTGTCTTTCATTTCCAGCATCACTAGCTCATCATGGAATCCTTTGGGTCCAGCCCACCTGCAGTGAGCAGGAGCAATGTTCATTCATGGTGTAGGCTGAAAACCTTCAGCATGAGGCTGCAAACTAGGCTTTAAGCAGAACTAGTTGCTGCATTTCAGATCTGGGATGTTTGTTTGCTTCATTTAGCTATTGTGATTGTCTTGCTTGCCTTTGGAGACTAGTTCTGCTTTAAGACTAAATCAGCCTTCTTCAAGATGGTTTAGATTGTACCTGAAAGGGTTAAAACACTGACAGCAACAAAAATACAGAAAAGTAGGTGGGTGTGGCTGTTAGTTATAGTCATAACATGGTAATTTGGCTCAAACTAGACCTAAACCTGCAACCAATAATGTGGTGACACAAACTTCTTAAGCACTGTAGTACTGCTTCTGAGATCTCTAACTGGAAAGCTACCTGAGCAACCAGCAAGAAGTAGATCTGCTCAGCACTTGGCACCGCGCTCTCAAATGCTGTGGTAATGTTGGCCTGAAGCTAACCCAGAGCTGCCAAAGAGGAAGAGATGATATTGACAATTTTCCACATCTCTCAGAGCTTCAAATAAGCATCACATAGCATTTGTAGAGTATTCTGCATGCTAGTTGTTGCTGTTGTCGAGGGTTAGGGCCAGGCTGGCCCACATTAAAATGACAGGAGAACAAACTGAGCCACAGGGGTAGGAGAAGCAAATTTTCCCCCCAGAAATGTTGAAAGCAAGAAATAAACCAGCCATTCAGCAGGCTAAGTGTGTATCAAGATATGTCACAGGAAGCATGTCACATCAAACAAGTTGTCCTAGAGAGATCTGCAATCTGTATGACATGGGTATTTTTGTCAATCGTGGAGAAAACGGGTACCTTCTCTTGAAATCTAATTCCTCCTCCTAGGTTTGCTTTCTGTGTGGAAGATTCCCAGCTAACCAGCATATCTCCTGGTAAAGAGCTCTGGTTTGTGAAGTGCACGGAGGAGTGGCAAAAAAGGTGGGGGCAAAGCAGGTAAAAAGTCATGTCTGGTGCATGAGGCTGTGCTGGGGTGAATGGAATGGTGGGTTTTTTTTGTTTGTTTGTTTAGGTTGCTGGAACCTCCTTTTTCAGAAAAAAATTATCTCCAGCCCAAGATTCCTAATTGTTAGTGGTAGCAAAAGGCGTCAGTGGAAATTAAGTCTATGTGATATTATCCTCACTTCTGATCTTGATTTGTCATCTTCTACCTTTCCATCGAATTGGAGAACATCAGGTGGGAAGGGACCTCAAGGGTCATCTAGTCCAACTTTTCACAGGCAAAGCATGGTCTGGATAAGATAGCCCAGCATCCTGTGCAGCTGAATCTCAAAAATGCCCGGTGCTGGGGACTACCAAACTGGTATAACACAGAATTTGGGCCTAAAGGTCCTGACTGTTTGTCATGGTATACCTTAAAAATGAGGTGCTGCCAACACCCAAGATCCATGCAGTGGTGGAGAGCTGCTTTACAGGCATCTGTTAACAACAGGGTAAAGCTGGGAGTGCAGATGGAGAAAGATTATTTGGTAGAAGATCCTGAGCTGCCAAGAAATGTCTTGATTAAAGTTTGACCCAAACTGCACAAGCAAGATGCAACTGAGGACTTGTCGTGGTTTTAAAGTCCTGACTCCTACCACTTTATCTCCAGCTATGCTAATTTCTTCTGGCTCAGGAGAGTGCAGACTGGGCCATTGCCAGAGCATCCCAGCCCTGCTTAACCTCTGAGGGACTTTCCAGACACCTAGGATCAGTCCTCAGAGCATGACTTCTGGTAAGGCTGGTCCCAGCAGTGACAGCTTGATTGCTCCAGGGTGCCTCTGGTCATGTTTTGAATGAATCACTGTTCATCTCACTAAATGCTGGCTTCCTTCAGGTGAAGCCCAGCCTTTTGGCCTCTCTTAGATTTCAATTTGTAAACTTAAAGCTTTTTTACTTCTAGTCCAGAGATGGAATGCTTGTTAGGGCTAGCAAAGCCCCATCAAAGTCATGGGGCTTTGCACAACCCTCTTGGGCTGGAGACCTCAGCTCAAAAACATGAGCTGGTACCATTCCAGGTTTGGCAGAGGCCAGCAAGCTATGTTACATGCAGTAGCAAACACTGCTGTGAATGAAACCCCTGTGTGAAAACTTTTTGCTCTGCCTCAGGTCTCAAATGATTAAGTAAATATTGCTGCAGGTATAATAAAAGGCTGTGTTGATACTCAGTAACCCCCATAAAACAGAATTGATGGCAGATATGCCCTTCCTGCTTACTTCTTTTGCATGAGGTGGAAGGGCAGATCTCAATTCCATGGTTTCTGGCAATTACTTGCTCTGCAGCTTTCCACCCTAGCCAAGTCACTGAAGGATGACAGTTCCCTACTTGGAGACTGAGCCTGCAAACATCTCTCCACCTTGAATGGAGGTGAACAGGCAAAGTCTAGCATCAAGACCTGTCATTTCTGTTTGCAAGCCTACTTGAGTGCATAATGTCCCCTTCAGGCTCTCATCAAGTTGCTACTGGGAAAAGTGCTGCTTTGACAGGACAGAATACCAGTCTGTGCTGTCTAAGCCTGTTCTTACTGCCCAGAGAGTCTTTATTACTCCTCACAAATGCTGCATTTAACTAGGCTTTTTTTCCCTCTGCTTTTCCCAGATCTGTCTCAAATATGCTCTGAAGACTTCTCTAAAGATGCTCAACAGAGCAGCCTAGATACGTGAAGACCACACAAGTGGCAAGAAAAATCCATCTTGGTAGCACTTAAAGCAACTAACTCTTCAGGACAAACCATCTTGGATCAGATGCAAGAATCTGAGGAGCAACTGATGTACTGTGGTCCTAGACCTAGAGTAACTAATAACTATGTTCTCCCACCTCTAAGGAGCCTGGTTTGTGCATTTGACTTTACCCTGACCTGCTACATGCTGTGTTTCCTGCCCTGCTCCGATTAACCAGAGCGATGGAAGAGACCTTCAGAGATCTAAACCTCAACAATGATCTTCTGGTTTGCCTACCAGTGGAGTTGAGAAGATAAACCATGCTAACTGGCCATCAGACTGCTGGTGATGGAGCTGCCAAGAACAAGCTAGCATCTAACATGAGACTTACCATGGGTCCAATAGCACTATGGGAAACACAGGTCAAGCATGGGGAGGTTGTTCAGGGGATGAATGGGGATAAGCACAATGCCACTTAGCTTGAAGTTGTCCTTTGCTTACTTTTAAAAATAATCTGCTTTGTGTCTGGCTGATACCAAAACCTCTATATATTACCTTATGAGAAGGTAGCACTCTGTCCTTCCTCTTCCTAGAGCAGGAGAAGGTGCAGATGGTAGGTGATGGGTGGTGGAGATGGCAGGTGATGGTGCAGCTGCCTGGTTATGGTGTTGGCAGCTGCTCCTTGCTCCCCAGGCAGTGTCTGCAGCAAGGCTGCCCCATCCCACTTGCTGATCTCCTGGTAGGAGGCAAATGGCATCTGCCCTTCTACTGACCATAGAGGAGGAAGAAGGTAATGAACCATACTGCTTCAGAAAAGCTTTGCACCACTCCTCTTAACTACTGTGGATACATTGACCTCTGTTCAGATGCTGTTGTAGTACCAGTGCAGAATTAAGACCTTGTTTTTGTGCAACATATTTAACTGAGCCAAGCAGACAACATCCTACCTTCATGGCCTTATCTTGGTTGGATTGCCTGGTGCCAGGTTAACTTGGCTTTGCTCAGAGTTTGACAGACCTCACACCTGTCCTGTTGGCTACAGCAGAGTGGACCTTGTCAGAAATGAGCTATAGGTGATTTTGTGTTTTCCTTTCTGGCAGAAGACTTGGTGTAACAACTGTAGAACTTTTGGCATGCGGAAAGGCAGTCTCAAAAATGTAGTTGTTCTGAAGACTGAGCAAGTCCTTCTGAGGCCTGCAGCTCTGAGGTTTTGTAGAGCTTCAATCCAACCAAAGCAAGCACACTTGGAGATCTTTTTATTGTTATTTTCCATGGTTTTATGCAAAGGCTTCAAGAACTGAAGACTTTGATACCTGTGACTTGTGACCGTGCCATGCTTAGAGTGGTGTCAAAGCCCTGTTTGTATATTGTGGTTTTTGTATGACTTAGAACATAATTTATTTCTGCTGTTGTACATATGTAAAGTTTTAAATGTTTTTGGGTTTGAGTAACAGTTTTTATAAGCCTTACAACAAGAAAAGAATAAAATGCTTGATTAAAAAAAATCATTGCAGTCCTGTTACTGATCTGCCACAAACTTTCACGTGCATTGACTAGAACAGCCTCTAGCCATCTTGTCTCTCTTCTAAAGATCGCTGAGACCAGCAGAAAGAGGACACGAAGGCAGAGCAGGAGCCAGATGGATGTCTCTATCCAGCATGGAGTTCCAGCATGGTGAGGGCTGAAAGAGACCTCTGGACGTGCATCCAGCCCAACATCCCTGCTAAAGCAGAGTCTCCTACAGCAGCTTGCCTACGACCATGCTGTCATAGAATCAACCAGGTTGGAAGAGACCTCCAAGATCATCCAGTCCAACCTGTCATCCAGCCCTGTCCAATCAACTAGACCATGGCACTAAGTGCCTCATCCAGGCTTTTTTTTTTTTGTCCCAGTGCATCTGGAATCTCTCCATCAAAGGAGACCCTGCAGCCTCTCTGTATCCAGGCCCAGTGCTCCATTTCCCTCGAAGTTCCTTCCAAGTCTGGTCCAGGGTGCATTGATAAGTTGGCCTTGCATTTTAGTGCCTGAGATGTCCATCCTACAACAGTATAGGTTTACTTCTGGCTTTGCCAGCAGTAAGGACATAATTCCAACAATGGCTAAAGGATGTTGGTTTTTTTGTGTTTGGTTTTGTGGGTTTTTTTGTTTGGATTTTTTTGGGCAGGGTGACTATTGCAAAATAAAACCAAAAATCCTTGTTTGGATATCAGTAGAGGACTTTTCTGTCTGACCCTACCCCACAGTGGCTGTTATTATAGAGTAGCTTGGGTTGGAAGGGACCTTTAAAGCTTGTCTAGTCTCACCCCTCTGCAGTGGTGCCAGGGTAGATTCAGCAGAGGGAGGGCGAGGCTGTTTGGTGCTTTTGGAGACCCTAGAGCTAGAAGGATTTGGTTTGGGTTTGGTTTTGTTTTCGGATGTTTTCCTGTGGGGCCATCTTCCACCTTGTGCAAAGCAATGGGGATACTGATCCCAGAAGTCCTTCCAGCCATCCAGGTTTTATTTTTTGCTAGCAACTCCTGCAGTGCAAGGGCTGGTGCCTCTTGCAGGTGATCAGAGCAAAAAGGCAAGAGAAAAGGGCCTCATGTTGCACCAGAGGAGGTTTAGGTTAGATACTAGGAAAATGATTTTTCCCAAAACGGTTGTTAAGGCCTGGCCCAGGCTGCCCAAGGAGGTGATGGAGTCCCCATCCCTGGAGGGGTTTCAAAGCTGTGTAGATGAGGGGCTGAGAAACATGGTTTCATGGTGAGCTGGCAGTGTTGGATTAACAGTTGACCTTAATGACGTTAAAAGTCTCTTCTGACCAATACAATTCCTGATTCTGCCACAAGGGCAAGCAGGTGCTGACCCCTTTCACATGCTACTGCTCTCTATAGGGAAAAAGTTCTCACAGGAGATGAGGAATAGGTTGCAGTACTTTCACATCTATGGACATCCCCTTGAGACATCTGACCCTTCACACAGCAGATGTGGGCTCCCCAAAATACCTAAAGAGTGATGGCCAAGAGGTTGGGGGCAGACTCTTTTCAGTGGTGTCCAGGGGCAGGACAAGATGAAATAGCCACACACTGGAACCCAGGAGCTTCCACCTGAACAGGACGAGAAACTTCATTGGTGTGAGGGTGCTGGAGGCTTGGAGCAGGCTGCCCAGAGAGGTTGTAGAGTCTCCTTCTCTGGAGAGGTTCCAACCCCAGCTGGCCATTGTGATGCTGGGCAAGCTGCTGTGGGTACCCCTGCTTAAGCAGAAAGGTTGGAACAGATGATGTGCAGAGGTCCCTCCTAACCCCCACCATGCTGGGATTCTCTGAAATGCATCCCTCCTACTGCTCCATATATTGAGGCTAAAATCACACCTCCTGGCACATGCCCAGGCATCCCTGCACAGCTCCCTTCATCAGGAGTTTGGTTGTGTACTGGACAAGTGAAAAACCAAAGAGAAAGGGGCATATTCCTGAAGGCTCCAATGAATTTATGATCAGCAGGAGCACCTCCCAGATCTGTGCCAGGCAGGGTTGAGGCAGCAGGCTGAACATGCTGTGGGGCTGACCCCTGTGCTCTAAGCCTGTTGCCGTCCCCTCCTCCCCCAGGTTTATTTGAGATTGCTTTTTCACCACCACTCCATTCAGGCCCCACCAAAGGTCAGGCTGGGTCTCTGGAGGAACAATACACCCCACAGGAATGCTTTACAGCCCTCCTCACATCCTACCCAGGGCTGCTCCAGCTCCACCATCTGAGTGCATACACCAGCAGTAATGCACCAAGTCCCCTTCAGCATCTCTACTTTTGGAGGTAAGTTGAATACCAAATCTGTTTGCGGTTGTTTTCTGTCCCCTTTCCTGGTGTACCACCAACTTTCTTGCCAGTGCTGTTAGATGGGTCGACAGAAACTGCAGAATCATGGAAAGGTTTGGGTTGCAAGGGACATTTAAAGCTCATCCTGTCCAACCCCTCCAGCAATGAGTAGGGACATCTTCAAGCAGTCCCTGTCACAGAGGTACCATCTGTCTTACAGGGACTTTCCAAGCTATGAAAGTCTGGCAGAATACATTCAACACAATTCCCATGCATGGGAAGAGAAAGAACAGGCAATCCTCTCTGAAACAAGGACAGTACATGCTTCACTACTGAAACAATGAGGTAACCCCACTCTGACAGGTAAAGGCTTTCATCCACCCTCAAAAGCAGCCTTGCCAAGAGATGACCATAACCAGCCCAGAAACCCAAGATCCTGCTCCTTGAGATGCAACAACGAGTTGTAATTTTACGCCTGTTCAGAAGCCAGCATTCCAACATAAATTATACAGCTCATTGCCTTCCTGGAGATCCCATCCAGGCCAGCAGCAAACACAAAGAGCCTGGCAACTTTAGCAAATGCATCCTGAAGTATCAGGAGACCTCATGCTGCTCAGACGGATGGGTGAAGCAGCTTGACCCAGAGCTGACCCGAGTTTCAAACGAAATTCAGATCACTTTTAACTTGCTCACTTACTGTTTTTTTTTCTTACCTCTGTCCTTGCTGGTTTTGCACCTATTCCAGAAAGCCTTAGGATGTTTATGGCAGAGTGCATAAAGAAGACACAAAGGGCAAACACTCTGAATCCTTCTTTTCTGACCTATCTTGCAATAAGATTGAAAAATAAGGAAAAGGGACCAATAAAAGTACAGTTTTCCAGGCCTCGCTGCTCCACCTCTCCTCACCAGCTGTCCCAGTGATTGCAAACAGGCAAAACAGCTCAAAGTTAGAAATGACACAAGATTTGGACCAAACCTGATGGCAAATCTGGTTGGTCTCATTACTTGCTCCCGCCTCCCCTCTCCTTTTCCTATGGCTCTCCCTATCCTGTTTTTGGCTGAAACCAGATGCACCCTCCCAAATTATGAAGAGAAAGGCCACATTCAGCTTTGCTGGAGCTGAGCAAGTAGAGCTGAAAGCAGTCCTCCTCCCATGCCATAAAATCTGCAGATGTTGATAAGAAGAAGATCCTTGCTCTGCAGATCTCTCTGAAACAGGCCAATCTGCTGTGTCTTTGAATAACTCCTTAAAGCTGGAGCATGTATTCTGTATGCCTTGCAAGAGAGGCACTGGTTGGCTAATAAAGCCTCTAGAATGGTGGAATTACCTGGTCTACAGGTGAGTAAGGTTATTCAGAGAGCTTTATGCAAAGAGTTTATCGTGTTAGCTTTACTTTTGAGGAACAAGAATGCACGTGATGGTCCATCACTGACCTACAGCAACGTAACTAACTCCAGAGCACACATGAAGGAAGCCTGGGAGTGAAGCTCCACGATCAAGCAAGGCTGTGGTCCTTGGTGCCTTAACAAGCAAATGACCGAGTTCAGAGACAGCAAACTCAACTGAAGAAACAAGGAGATGACAGCTTTGCTTTAACAGTGCTCCACAAGTCAGTGACAAACTTCAGATGCCTTGACCATGGCAAGAGGTCAAGGCATGTGCCAGAAGAGTGCATTGTCTTATTTTCTGAGCAGAAAAACAGCTGAAGAGTTTCTTCTGCTTACTGAAGATTTCTTCTACTTGTTCATCCTGATTTAATAAGGTCTGCACACCCTCATACACATGTAATATTCCAGAAGGCAAAGGACATGGAAGCATAACTGGAGGATCTCTATGAGGAGGAAAGGCTGAGAGACCTGGGGCTGGTGAGCCTGAAGAAGAGCAGCCCCAGAGGAAATCTGATTAATTCTCAGTAAGGGATAAAGGGTGAAGAGCAAAAGGATGGGGCCAGACTCTTGTCAGTGGTTCTCAGAGACTGGATAAGGGGCAACAGATACAAACTGGAATCCAGGAGGTTCTACTTAACAGGATTAAAACCTTTTTTGTTGTGAGGATGCTGGAGCTCTGGAGCAAGCTGCCCAGAGAAGCTATGGAGTCTCCTTCTCTGCTGAGCTTCCAAACCCTGGTGGCCATTGTGATGCTGGGCAACATGCTGCGGGTGCCCCTGCTTTAGCAGGGGGGTTGGACTGGATGATGTCCAGAGATCCAGATCATCTTCCCACCCCCATCATGCTGGGATGACTCCTAATGGGTTTTTATGGCAGACCATCTATTCTCAGAACATTTACTTACTGTACGTGTTTACCTTCAGGATTTCTGTAAACAAAGCCAAAGATGCAAAAGCCTTTCCATGAGTTGTGTCTGCAAAGCTTCCTCTCATCTGAGAAGTGGTCATTCCACTGTCCTTGTCTCAAGAGCTGTCAACAGCCACTTGTGTGCAAGCTGAGGTTCATCCTTCAGGACACCTGTTGGTGGAATGCTGATTGGTAGGATATGCATACCAAACACAGCTAACCACATGCACAGCTCCCTTTGAAATCTGCAGGGGTTTTGAGCCAGATATCAATAGAAGTTTGGAATGTTTAAACCACGGAGAGATGCTGGTCCAGGATATGGTGGCAGAAGCTGACCTGTTACTGGAGCTGAGGAGCACGTGCTCCTCCTAGGTAAAGAGAATACTCTGCACTCTGCAAGACCACCTGCAAAAAGCTTACATTTATTGAAGTTAAACTTCATGCATTTCCCCACTATTTTTAATTCCCATCATCCTCAGCTACTGGCCTCAACTCCTGTCTGAAGTCCAAGCCACATACTGTCTCCAAACCAGCTCCAATAACAACATCAAAGTCCTGACGTAGGCTGATTCTGTATCCTGGCCAACAGCTACTTAACAGGACGTGATGAACTTTCTCTCTAGTGCATCTTTACAAAGTTGAGCCCAGAAGAGCTCTGTTTTCTCAGGCTGGTCCAAAGATCCTCAATTAACTTTTGCTTGTTCTGTGAAGTTGTTTCCCTGCCTAGCTGGAAGACCATGAGAAATGAGTGGAGGAAACTGCCAGTTACATGGGAGAAGCAGGGAACCTGATAGTATAAATGAAATCAGTGACTGCGAGAGGAGGGGAAGGAGGTTAAAAAAAAGAGAGGAGAGGGGGAAAAAAAGAGAGGAGAGGGAAAAAATTCCCCAGACTCATCAGCCTTTCCTTTACTTCTCTTATGACAAGAGTAGTCAGGTAAACTGAGGACAGTATCAGCTAGAGATGACCTTTAGATATCATCCTCTCAAGATAATAATCACTAACACTGGAAATAACTGGAACCAGGAAAGTATTTCCACTCACATCAAAACTGTTTGTTGAAAACCACATTTTGATGAAGACCATGTAAATTCGGATCAGGTCCTGGAGCCAAAGCTTAGCTCTGCTCTTCATCATTAGTTCCCAGAAACTATCTAGATGACAACTTTTTAAGTTCATCTGCATCACCGCAGCTCCTCTCACCTCGCAGCTGGTGAAAGACAGACCTGCACGCATAGTTCTGCAGCTGCATCCTGGGGCTGGCTCCCACCCGTGAGCCACTACCTCGCCCTGGTAGATTCATACCGATGCTCCTCATTGTTTTTTTTATGCCAGGCTTTAGAAGAATCAGCATCTTCCACCCTGTCTGTGTTTGGAGAAATGGTGATCCCATGCTTGTTCTCCAGGGGCCCAAATATTAGCCGGAGAATAAAAAGTCTGAGAGGCTGCTGGTGCAATCCCACCAGCAGTGCTGTGGCTGGGAACATTTCCTCCTCCTGTCCCCAAACGAAATGTTTCTCAGTCTTTTCCTTCCACTTTCTCTGCTTCCCATTACTTATCCACTACTAACTCCTGTCCTGCGTGAAGTTCTGCTCCATCCACCTCACTCAGCCTTACCACTTTCAATACATCCACTGATATTTCATTGCCCAGGAGGTTCTTCACACCACCTCAACACAATCTTTGGCCAAGGACTACTTACATTTCAACTCTCCCCAAAGATTAGTCTAAATCTTGAGCACCTCCTCATCTTCTTCCTGTGTAGTCTACATTTTGAGCACCTCCTCATCTTCTCCCTGTGTGCTCATCCCTCCCAGCTGTAATTGCTGGGAAACTTAAAGCCCTCTCCCCTTCATTAGCTGAGGAAGGTCCAGGTGTAGAGCATTCAGGATTAGCTTTGATTTACATGAGGATGAATTGCTTCCACTCTGGAGCAGAAACACCATCTCCTGGTGGGTACTTGAGCACCCAGGGTAAGATATTGCTTTAGCAATTGGACATTGTGTGCATGGGGTCAGAGTTTTTCATCAAAGCTGCTGAGATCAGGGTAGTGGGTTTATATGGTTCGTTCTTAAAGATTGAAGGAGGACAGCTTGCCCCAGCCAGATCACCATATACTGCTCCCTTGCCATAACCCTTTGAGAGCTGGAAAGGCTGGAAGAGATGCAGCCCTTTGACACTGGCCCAGGTTACCCAGAGTTGTGGTAGATGCCCCATCACTGGAACCATTCCAGGTGAGGTTGTCTGGGGCTGTGAACAAACTGCTCTAGTTTTGGATGCCCCTCCTGACTGCAGGGATGGTCTAGATGACCTTTAAAAATCTCTTCTAACCCAAAATATTTTGGGGTTCCATGAATCTGTTTGCAGAGATGCCCTCAGAGCTCAGTCTTCTCAATGGGCTTCTTCTTGGAGAAGCACAGCTAGGAACCCTTCACTGCCTGCATCTTCTAAAGACAAACTTCTTTGCTGACCTTCCACAGGAGGGTGGAAGGCACACAGGCATTGCTGAGCCCCATCTCTCTTGGCTGAGTAACACTGCTGCTGGTCACATCAGCCACCTTCTAAAGTCAATGCAATGAACAACTCCTAGGCAGTGTCGAAGTACCAACCAGAAGCTGTGATACCAGCAGCAGGCATAGTCCACTCAGCCACAGTGAAGACTGCCAAAGGTGAAGCCTGTTTGCCAAGTATCAGCCCTGTCTCACTGGAAGATGCTTTAGGAGCTAAATAACATCAAAGACACTTAAAGGGATGGATTTATGGATCTTGGCTTGAGCATCCAGGATCAGGCATGTCAAGAAAGGCAGGAACAGCCTTTCCTGGAAAGTCCCTGACACAAGCTGGGGTTGCAGTGCTGGTTCCCATGCTGTGCTATCACAATAACAACTTGGGAAGGATCATAGAAGCATAGAATGGTTTTGGTTGGATCTGTAGTATCATTGAGTCCAACCTTTATGTTAGCTCTACCAAGGCTGATTGTGACATGGTGGAGTTTAGTCTACAGGGGTAGAATCAGACCAACAAGTAGAATTACAACCCTGGATTTCTGCAGAGCTAACTTTGTGCTCTTCAGGGACATGCTTGCAGAAATCCCATGGGCTAAGGCTCTGGAGGGTAAAGGAGCCCAGGAATATTGGCTAATTTGTAAAGACCACTTCCTCCAAGCCCAAGCTAGGTGTGTTCCCCTGAGTAAGAAATCAGGTAGATATGCTAGGAGACCTGCATGGCTGAGCTAGAAGCTCCTGAAGAAAATCTCAGGGAAGAAGGAATCTTACAATTCATGGAAGAAGGGACTGGTCACTTGGGAGAACTATAGAGAAGGTGTCAGGGCTTGTAGGAAAGCAACAAAGAAGGCCAA
>WAAF01007094.1:59595-76556 GCA_013400475.1 Tricholaema leucomelas
TGGTGATACTGTGATACTGTGATACTGTGAGTTACATCCTTATGCAGCTTCAAATGTGTTGTGTTGCTCCAACAAGACAGCAGGTTGATTGTGCCAACTTAACCCAGACTGCTCTGCCTAGAACACCCATCCCATACAGTTTGAATGGCACCGAGCTGAAGAAACAAAGTAAAGGGACTGAGTCTAAGCTTGGTTTCGTGCTGATATCCATTCTTCTGGTGAAAAAAAAATAGAATAAAATATATATGTTAAGTTTACTTAATAAGTTTAGGAAGTGTGGGTGAGATGAGTGGACAGGGAGGTGTGTTGAGAACTGGCTGAAGGAGACAGCTCAAAGGGTTGTGATTGGTGGTGCAAGGACTAGTTGGAGGACTGTGACAAGTGATATTACACTGGGATCAGGACTGGATCCAGTCTTGTTCAGTATCTTCGTCAACAATCTGGGTGAAGGAATAGAGTGGATTGCTCAGCTCTGTGGAGATGGACTTATGAATGCTGAGCCAGCAATGTGCCGTCATGACCAAGAAGGCCAATGGTCTCCTGTGATGCATTAAGAAGAGTGTGGCCAGCAGGTCGAGGAATGATTTTCTCCCCACTCTGGTCTGCCCCAGTGAGGCCACAACTGGAGTACTGTGTCCAAATCTGGGCTCCCCAGTTCTAGAGAGACAGAGAACTGCTGGAGAGAGTCCAGCAGAGGCTACAAAGATGCTGAGGGTCCTACAGCATCTCTGTAAGGAGGAAAAGCTGAAAGCCCTGGGTCTGTTGAGCCTGGAGAAGAGCAGCCCCAGAGGGGATTTCAGCAAGAGCTAAAGAGTGGAGGGCAAGAAGATTGGGCCAGACTGTTGTCAGCTGTTCCCAGTGACAGGACAAGGGGCAATGGGCACGGAATGGAACCCAGGAGGCTCCATCTGAACAGGAGGAGAAAACTGTTCGCTATGAGGGTGCTGGAGGCCTATAGCAGCGTGTCCAGAGAGGTTGTAGAGTCTCCTTCTGTGGAGAGATTCCAGCCCCACCTGGCCATTGTGATCCTGGACAAGTCACTGTTGGTGCAACTGCTTCAGCAGTGGGATTGGGCTGGATGATCTCTAGAGGCCCTTTCCCAGCCCCTGCCTTCCTGTGATTTTGTGTGCTCCTGTTAACATGGAGCAGTTTGGGCCCAGCAGGTTGTAGACTTTAGGAGCTGTTAATTTGAATTTTGCAGTGAATGGATCCCCCACACTATGACAGAGTGGACCATGAAAGGCCACAGGAGCCCACAAAAGGTCTCACTGCAGATGGTCACAGTACCCATTGCAGTTAGAGCTGACCTATTGCAAAATGCACACCAAGCATCTCCCTCGTGGTTACTGGGCTCTTGTTGACTGTTCAGAGTCTCTGGAGATGATGCTGAAGCAATCACAGATGTAATATTTTGACTGTCTGGTTGACCACAAAAGGGGTCTTTGGTTATAGCACAGTCCGATAAAGTAGATCCAAGGTTGGTTGTCAACATGGATTCTTAAGGACAACCTCAAGGTCACAGACTAGTCCAGAAATACCCAATATGCTATCAACCCCTTGGCAAACCAGACTATGAGATTGTTGGTCTATGATCCTGCAGGATGCTTGAATCCTGCCTAGGTACTCCAGTTTGGAGCCTTGAAATTCCTCCACAGCACGTCCATAAGTTGCTATTCTCTTCATGACAGCACATAAAGCTTCTTCATGTCTGGACATGAAGCATTGAGGTTTGAGAGGTAGAAAGATGTGGTGGTTTGGGTGTCCCCCGCCCCCCCACACTTTAGAAATCACCCAGAGTGGACTCAGCCAGCTCTGGAAATATGAATGAAGCTTATACTTACAGCTGGCACAATATACAAGCAGATATTTACAGTATGTACAGAAACATACAAGGATGTTACCAACCACCTAACCTGGTTAAAAGTGATTTTCAAGGGTGCAGGCTATTCAGCAACAAACATTTATGTTGGCCCCATCTTGAGTTTGTGGTTTCTTGCTTTGAGCTGTAAGTCTGATGGCATAAGAGAATTACACTGCAGATACACAGCAAACGAGGGACAATGTTGCAGAGCATTGAAGGCCACCAAGGGACATCTTACAATGTGCCGAGTGCGATCCCAGCAACCCATGTGGCAATCCTGTACACAGCTGTGTATAAGCACAGGTTAAAATAAGCAGACAGACACAGTCTCAATCCCATCTGTGATGTCAAGACCAGTGCTGACCAAGGGTGAAAAAAAGGGCATGCTGATTTTGGCCAGCCACCCTGGAGAATGTTGTAGAAGGATAGAAAGATTTGGGTTGGAAGGGACCTCTAAAGGTCATCTAGTCCAACCCTCCTGCAGTTAGCAGGGATGTCTGCCAACTAGAGCAGGTTGCTCAGAGGCCCAAAACTTTTATGTTACCAGGGATGGAACATCTTCTACCTCTCTGGGCAACCTGCCATAAGGCTCTCACCACCCTCAGGGTCAAACATTTCTTCCTTCTCTCCACTCTGAATCTCTTTCCTTTAGTTCAGACCACCACTCCTTGTCCTGTCACAACAGCCCCCACTCATAAAGCTCTCTTCTAGGCCCCTTGAAGTCCTGAAAGGCCACCTGAATATCTCCCTGAAACCTTTTCTTCTCCACAATGGACAACCCCAACTCTCCCAGCCTGGCTGAGCAGAGGCCTTCCATCAAGTATAATGTCTTTGTCTACCAAAGCCATCATTTCCCCAAGGAATGAGGAGGGGTGTTTGGACAAAACTCTGCCACGTGGCAGCAGGGAACCCAACATAACTGTACCAAATCCTTACTCAGCATTGTAAACAGAAGAAACTTGATCAAGCTTCCCTCAGCATCATGAGAAAATGGCTCTTTTGTCTCTATTTATCCAGTTTGCCCACTGCTCTTTGGTGTTAGTTTGTCACTTTCAGGCGTGACCAGCTCTTGGCTAGGTCAATGAACGGGGCTGCATTGGCAGAAGGCTGTGAGCGGGAGCAACATTACTGGTTCTCCATGTTTAAAATAGGAGAAGATTAATTGTGGAGGGTTGGATTCTGTGAAGAAAGTGCATTGACACTGTAGCATCTGAACCCTATTTGCTACCAAGGAGGACAGGAGAAGAGATTTTTGTCTTTCTCTCTCACAAAGCGGTTTTGGTTTGTTTCAAATCAGATTTCCAGAGCCTGTCTCTGCAATATGGTATTTTTCTTGAAAGATAATCCATTTCACTTCTCATCTGGAAACACCTTACAACAACATACTCTGCATTTATGGAGTATCTTTAATCTTGTCTGAAGTGTTTATGGATTATGGGTCTCATTCCGCTTCCAGCTGCATCCATGCAAGCCCATGCTGGTTGGGAGAGAGGTGAGTTAAAAGGAGGGCAAAGTAATCACAGCAGTGTGTTCAACAGCAAAACAAGAATTAACTCCAGATGAAGCCCATTTGGCTTTGGCAGGGCTTATTTGTTTTCTCTCTGCTTTTCTTTATTCCTGCTGCTCAGTGTAAAGAGAAGATAAAGAGATGGCTGTAGATCATCTTGCATAATACAGCAGAGTTTCTTCCAAGGGACTGGATAACTGTGGGAAAGACAGTACAGCTCTTGGACAGCTCAAAATAGTCAAAATCCCATTTATCTAGGTGATGTAGAGATGCCCACTGAATAAAGTCATCTTCCCTGGGATCACATTGCATAAAGCAAGAATATCATAGAATGGTTTAGGTTAAAAGGGACTTCGGATATTGTCTACTCCAACCTCCTCACCGTGGGCAGGGACACCTCTCAGCTAGACTCAACTGTTCGAGGTGTCATCCAACCTGGCCTTGAACACCCACAGAGGGGAGGCATCCACAACCTTCCTGGGCAGCCTGCTCCAAAGTCTCACTACCCTCGTACTGAAGAACTTCTTCCTAAGCTCAAATCTATCCCTGCTCTCCCTCAGCTTCAAATCATTTCCCCTTGTCTTGTCTCATCTCTAGACACCCTCATGAAAAATCCTTCTGCAGCCTTCCTGTAGGACCTCTTTAGATAGTGAATAGTGGGAAGGGAAATTAAGGTATAGGAGAAGAAGGGTGGATCAGTGAGGTCATAAAACTCATTAACGGTGCCTACTAAATACCTACACACAGAGTCCAGGCTAATTATCTCCCCAGTGAAGCACATCTCCAGGCAGACTCAAGAGCTGGAGGTCTGTCCATGAATGGAGATCTTAGAATACACACAATGTTTTTGAAAACACCAAAGTCTTGTAGAAATTAGTAGTAAAACCTCCTTCCAATTGGAAGAACCTGCACTCAAATGGCATGCAGGGCTTGCTGCAGAGCTGGAGCAATCAATTCTGTGTGAAGCACGTTCTTCATGCTGCTCTGCCAACAACCAAGCTTCTGGTAGATCTGCTTCATCTGGGTTTATAGACTTGGAACACGTGCTAAGTCATCCACCTGGAGTGACAGAGATGGTGCCAACTCAGAGTACTCCCCCCTGATCACTGGTGGGTACCCAGAGGAAGTCTTTTGCTAGGAGTATTCCTAATTATCTCCATGGGTTGTAGAGCAAATGAAGAAATCAGGCATGATCAGAGATTCTTATGTTAAAAAAACCCAAACACAAAAAAACCCAACCAAAAACATCAAACAACACTGCCACCTTCTCTAACGCAGTATCTTTCTCTGCCTGGATGAATTAAAGTATTTCTTCTCAAAGCTGCTGAGGGCTCTGGAGCATCTCTGTGAGGAGGAAAGTCTGAGAGCCCTGGGGCTGTTGAACCTGGAGAAGAGCAGTCTCAGAGGGATTATCTTCAATATCTAAAGAGCAGGAGTCAAGAGGATGGGGCCAAACTGTCGTCAGTGGTGCCCAGTGACAAGACAAGGGGCACTAGGCACAAACTGGAAGCCAGGAGGTTCCACCTGAACAAGAGGAGAAACTTGTTTGTTGTGAGTGTGCTGGAGGCCTGGACCAGGATGCCCAGAGAGGTTATGGAGTCTTCTTCTCTGGAAAGATTTCACTCCCACCTGGCCATTGTGATCCCAGGCAAGCTGCTGTGTGTGCATCAGGATTTGACTTGGGGATCTCTAAAGGTGTCTTCCAACCTCCACCGTGTTGGGATTCTCCAAAACATCCACTCTGGGATTTCACTAAAGGTTCAACCACCATTTTCCTCATGACAAGGACATCCTCAGGGGCAGAGAACTGGAATGAGATATACCCATGCTCATGCTATAAGGTCAGCAATGGTGCAAGCCTCTCCTGCTCTCACTGTTGCTGTAGCAGTGTGGTCCCAGGGTCCTCTCTTTCTGCTCCCAGACCCAGAGAAAGTAAGAAAGAACCTACAGAGGAACTGTTTTGTTTGATGGGCTTAGTTGAAAGGCTGCCAGGTGGAAACCAGCCAAGAGGCAGCAGACCATGATGGACAGACCCACACCATTTAGACAGCAGCAGCTACCCCAGGGAAGACTCTGGGCAAGGAGAGCCAAGCGCACGCACGCCCAGCACGTCCAGACCCACACTCACACGCGGGCCCGTTGCAGCCAGAGGTCAAAATCCCATTAGGTGCTTTCATTACTCCTTTAAGTCCTGCCTGGCTTTCAGAGTTGGAAGAATGGTGATGTGTGCACGTGAGTCCATGTCTCCCTCCCGGGATGAACAGCAATTTGCATTTGAAGCGAGTCACTGATCCCATTCCCAGGAGGCTCACTTGATGCATGGCTTAGCAAAGGGGCAGCTCAGTTTTATTTACTGCTGGACTTGGCACACGTTGGCTGCTCCGCGTTCACCAGCAGCTCTGAGGATGTCGGCCCAGTGAGCTACCTATCCATTCCAGAGACCACAGAGAGAGATGGTGGTAAAAGGTTTGCACAGAAATATCGGGTCCTTAGAACTTCCCACCTCTGGAACTTGGCCATCCCCTCCACAACTGATACTCTGATGAGCTGAAGCCTTCCTGGGCTGCCTTGGCACTCTGGGGAGGAGCACCTCGTTGTGACCAGCAGGATGAGGGAGGTGATTCTGTCCCTCTATTCTGCTCTTGTGAGATTCCACTTGGAGTACTGAGTCCAGTTCTGGGGGCCCCAACACAAGAAAGACGTGGGAATGTTGGAGGATTTAGACATCAGACTAAGGCCCTGGGTCTTGAGTGGAATAGAAAACTACCAAGAGATGCCTAAAAACAGGCTGCAAGGATAAAAACTGAAGTTCTCTTTCCTAGCACTCTGAAGAGGACTCAGACTTTTAAAAAGCCACTTCCAGCTGCAGTACTCAGGTAGCTTGAAATGTGGCACAGGCTGGGGCTGTGTCACAAGAGGAAGGGCTTTTCCTCAGGGATATAAAGCCATGAGCAAATACACAGGCAGAAACCTGATACACCCGGTCCTAGAGTCCAGCCAGCAGCTCACTGATACAGAGACCACTCTCCTGAGATTAAGGGAAAAAACAACAACCCCAAAACAAACAAACAAACAAACAAAAAAACCCCAACCCCAACTGTGTCTGCTAGTGGACTTCCCAAGGTCTGTTTGGAATATTATCAGTTACACATGTTTGGGGGAGTCTTGTTGTTTAATATCCAACTGTTCTTTCTGAGCAGAGACACAAGTGTCCCATATCTAGCTACTTCCTTTATGTTGGGACAATATATCAAGATTCATAGCCCTGCAGCAGTTCAAACTCTGGTGAAACCATTGCTCTTGGTGGAGCACCCAAGTTCTGTAATAGATGCACCATGAAAGTAGTTCCTTGGATTCCTCTATCTGCCTATATGCAAAGTGAGCTTTTTCATAGAATGGGTTGGGTTGGAAGGGACTTTCAAAAGCCATCCAGTCCAACCCCCTGCAGTCAGCAGGAATATCTGCGACTGGAGCAGGTTGCTCAGATCTACAGACAACCTCACCTGGAATGGTTCCAGGGATGGTACATTTCCCTTCTCTCCAGGCAACCTGGGGCAGGCTCTCACTATCCTCAGCCTCAAACAATTCTTCCTTCTTTCCACACTCATTCTCCCTCTGCTAGTTTCAAAACATCACCTCCTTGTCCTGTCACAACAGGTTCTGAGAAAAAGTCTGTCCCCAGATTTATTAGAGGCCACTTGAACAAGGCCACCAGAAGGTCTCCCTGAAACCTTCTCTTCTGCAGGATGAGCAAGCCCAATTCTCTCAGCCTGGCCTCCCAGCAGAGCCCTTCCAGCCCTGCCAGCATTGCTGTGGCCTCCTCTGGCCCTTCTCCAACAAGTGCCTAAGTGTGCTGTGCTGAGGACTCCAGAGTTGTCCCCAGCACTGCAGGGGTGTCTCAGCAGAGCACAGCAGAAGGGCAGAATCCCCTCTCTGCTCCTGCTGCCCACACTGCTGGGGATCAGCCCAGGACAGCATTGGATCTGGGCTGGCAGCACTCAGTGCCAGCTCATACAGTCATACAATCATGGACTGGCTTTCACCCACTAGCATCCTCGCAGGCTGCAATCTCACAGAGCTACTCTCCATCCCTTCATCTCACAGCCTTGATTGATACTGGGGATTGCTCCAACCCAGCTATAGGATCTTGTGCTTGGCCTTGTTGAACCTCATGAGGTTCACACAGGCCCACTTCTCAAACTTGTCCATGTCCCTCAGATGACTTTTTCTAAGTCTGGCCCTCATTATGCATGTGTGCTAGTTTGAGCCTAGCTGGGATGTTTTGGTGAGAAGTCACTTTGCTCCCCACTTTGCTTGAGCTCTTCGTGCTGGGCAACTCTCAGCTCTTTGCCTGCTGTGGAGTTGAGGTTGCTGGCTGAACTCCATCTTGCTTTCTAACCTCACCCTCCATTTGCTTTGCTGATTCACCTTGCTTCTTAATCCCCCTGGCCGAACCTCCATTATTCCTTGCGACTGGGGTAAGGTTGAGAGGGGCAGGGGAAAGGTGAGGGGGTCATTGAGAGCCCCTTCTGGGGACTCAGGTTTCTGGGATGGGAGTTGTGTCTGCATTACCTTTTTACCTTGTATATTTATATATATACATATCTGTATATACTGCAAATATCTGCTTGTAAATTGTGCCAGCTGTAAATATAAGCTTCATTCAAATTTCCAGAGCCAGCTGAGTCTAGTCTGGGTGATTTCTAAAGTGTGGGGGGGGCGGGGGACACCCCAAACCATCACAGCATGCTAAGCATCTGAAAAATGTTTCCTGAAGGCTTGGAAATACATCCCCAAGTGACTGCATTATAAAGGTTGGATCATCTGAAAGCCTGAAAGCTGCACATGTCATGAACCTGCAAAACTGGGCAAGAGACCAGCCTCGTTCCCAGTAACACTGGAGTTCTCCAGTTTTACTTGAAACAGACCTAGGCTGTAGAATGTATTCCCTGTTCAGTGTCACAGTTTAGTAAATCTACCTGGGACAGTCACTTCGCCACTGTGCTGGTTTGAGACTAACTGGAATATTTTAATGAGAGAAATTAGACCACTGGTTGTGAAGGGAAAATGATGATAAAATCTATATAAGTTGATGGTTTGCTGAGAGGGATAAAAAGCCAAAATGTAAACAATTTGTCTCACTCTGCTCTGTGGCGCTGCTCCTTTTTGCTTCTGCTTCAGTCTGCTTTAGTATCTCTCCTCTAGCCTTGGAAAACACAAAGCAATGTAAGCTTTTGCTGTTTGATTTGCTTGTCTGTCTGGAAAAGTAGAGAAAGAAACAGAGGGTAGCTTTTAGCCCCTTCTGGGAAGTTTCCTTGTCCAGAACAGAGTTTGGATTTCTGTATTATGAAGGCTGTGTGGCCATCCAGAGACACCTGGGCAGACTGAGAGCTGGGCACAGAGGAACCAGATGAGGTTCAACAAGGACAAGTGCAGAGTCCTACATCTGGGGAGGAATAATAAACTGCACCAGTACAGGCTGGGAGGTGATCTGCTGGAGAGCAGTCCTATGGAGAGGGACCTGGGGGTCCAGCTGGATAACAAGTTACCCATGGCACAGCAATGAGTCCTTGTGGACAAGAAGGCCAATGGGACCCTGGGGTGTGTTAGGAAGAGTGTGTCCAGCAGATCAAGAGAGGTTCTCCTCCCCCTCTACTCTGCCCTGGTGAGACCTCATCTTGAATACTGCATTCAGTTTTCCGCTTCCCAGTTGAAGAGGGACAGGGATCTGCTGGAGAGGGTCCAGCAGAGGGCTAAGAGGATAATTAGAGGACTGGAGGGTGTGGGTTATGAGGAGAGGCTGAGAGACCTGGGGCTTTTTAGTCTGGAGAAAAGAAGATTTAGAGGATATTTGATAAATGTTTATAAGTATCTGAAGGCTGTGCAGGAGCAGGGGGACAGGATCTGCTCACTTGCTCCTTGTGACAGGACAAGGAGCAATTGGTGTAAGTTGCAGCAAAAGAGGTTCCACCTCGACACAAGGGAGAACTTCTTTACTGTAAGGGTCACAGAGCACTGGAACAGGCTCCCCAGAGAGGCTGTGGAGTCTCCTTCTCTGGAGACTGTCAAGGCCTGTCTGGATGTGTTCCTCTGTGATCTGTGTTAGATAGCATTGTCCTGCTCTGGCAGGGGGGTTGGGAGATCTATGATCTCCTTGGGTCCCTTCCAACCCCTAACATCCTGTGATCCTGTGATTATTTCTAATTTGCATGTAGTTGTAAATGCTTGTAAATGTATTGTGTGTCTATGCTGATAAATTTTTGCCATGCTGTAAATATAGCTTCACTGTACTTTCCAAGGCTTCTGAGATGGTCTGGTAAATTTCAGTAGTGTGGGGGGGAAAGTTCCTAACCTACCACATCCACCTACTGATGCGATTTTTAATCCTTTGTATGTGCTATGCCATTATTTAAAGGCCTAGCTGTGACAAAGCAGGCTCTGCACAAGTCCGACAGCATCACCCCAAAGAATTTGTTATTTCTGCTGAGGTTACACCAGACTCTGGGCAATTAATGGTGGGAGCTCACCTTTCCATCTGGCCACCCCAGTAGTTTGAGCAGCTGGAATCTGGGCTACCAAAAAGCCTTAGAAAAACTTTATATGGAATGGAGAGATGATCATAGAATCATAGAATGATTTGGGTTAGAAAAGGGCCTTTAAAGCTCATCCAGTCTGATGTCCCTGCACTCAGCAGGGACATCTGCAACTAGAGCAGGTTGATCACTACCCCAAGCAACATCACCTGGAACAGTTCCTGGGATGGGACATCTCCCACCTCTCTGGGCAGCCTGCTCTGAGGAGATAAGGGGAAACAATGAAAATACTAAACAACAAAACAGAAGGAAATAAACTTCACCAAAACCTGAAGAAGAACAAAGATTTTTTTTTTTTTTCATGAAGGGAAGGAGGAAGAACTGTGATGGTAGTGACCATGTGTGTGGAGAGATGCAGGGGTGCAGAGAGAGCTGCAGTGTGGTTCAGAGAGCTGCGGAGTGGTGGAGGGAGCGAGGAACAGGAAGTCCCCCTGCTTTTATGGGACGGGAAGGGGGGAGTGGGCTAACCATCACCTGGTGGTGTCCAGACCCACCCCTGGGGAGGGGTCAAGACCACCTGAGGTCAAGTGTCGAGTTCAGGGACACTCCTCCTGGAGTGTTAACTGTATACAAGAAGCATTTAGATTGACAAAAATGTTTCAGATGCAGATCGTGAGCTGAAACCTTTGGTAAGAGGCATCCAGCAGCTGGCAGAAGCAGCTTGCTCACTGTTGCTGTGCCTAGAGATGTATCTTCAGATTTGGGTACTCCAAACCTGTCTCTTTTTCTTATATTCAGACTGCAATTCCTTCGGGATAGGGACTCTCTTTTTGCTGCCTTGGTCCAGCAGGACTCTGGGCGTTGAATGTGCTACAGACAATAATATTAAAGACAGCTCAACCCTGAAGAGATGAGTTTTGATCAACAATGCCAACAGATCTTTTTCAATGGAGTCTCCAACACACGGCCCTCCCAAAAGCCTCTTTTCCATAGGTGCTCACCACCATCTCAGCTTTCTAGCACTGCTGTAGGCGATTTTGGGCCAGGTCATCCAAGCTTCTCTGTTTCACTCTGCTTCACTGCCTTTGGTTTTTCAGAGTGTCTTAAGGGTTGCATAAATGTTCAGACAGACATAAATTACCTCCAAGAACATCTAAGTGTTAAGGAGCATATGTGTTTATGTTATAATGGACCTTCCCTGCTAGGAGCCTCTTTATCTGTCCATGGAACTCATGTGTATATTCTAGCTCTCTACTTCAGCTCCAACTGAGATTCTCTGTCAAATCCTCTGAATGCTCCTGGAAGGTTTAAAATTAGATCAGATCTCTGTGGGTGGCTCTTACTTCTACCATGGATGACATCCAAACATGAGGATGAACTGCACACACTTTGGAGGATGCTCTGGAAGGCTTCATCCATCAAGTCACCCTTGTACCAAGGCCAAAACCTTACATTTGCCCAAAGCAGAACCCACACAAATGTGTTAAAGCTGGGATCAAAGAAGAGAAGAAAAGGAGAATCACTGCTGGACAGCTAATCCTCATCTCCAACACAGTACCAGTTGCATGCCAACAGAAACATAGTCATTAATTTTTGTTTTTAATCACTCCAAGGTCTAAAACTGGTTCTTAAAAAAGGCTCCATATCAGCTGGAAGGGGTAAATGTGCATTTGTGAGGTGTCTTGCAGAAGAGCATAATGGCTCCCATGAAGCCACAGGGTTATATTTCCATCACAGCAGATGGTCATTTAGCCAAATGAAACCCTAAGTCAATTGGTGTATGATGGATGTGTTTCCAGAGCACAGTTTTGGGAGCAACAGCTGGCAGATCTGGTTGTTTAGGCTTGACCAAAGGAGACTGAGGGGAGACCTGCTGGCTCTCTACAAATTCCTGAAAGAAGGTTGGGTCCAAGTGGGGATCGGTGTCTTTTTCCAAGTAACAATAATAGGATAGGAGAAAATGGCCTCAAGTTGCACCAGAGGAGGTTTAGGTTGGATATTAGGAACAAGTTCTTCCTCAGAAGGGTTTCCAAGCCCTGGAATAGGCTGCCCAAGAAAGTGATGGAATCCTGATCCCTGGAGGGATATCGAAGCTGTGTTACTGAGGGAAAGCCTTTCCCAACCAAAACAATCCTGTGACTCTATCATTTTATGTGTCTGTCCATTCACTCCACGTAAGCATTTACATAGGTATCATCATGCCATTTTTAATCACCTTGAGGAGACTTATTTGTGCCAAATCTGGATCTCATTTCTTCAGGGAGAAAACCGCACTTCCCCATGTGCTTGGACAGCACCGAGTGCAATGAATTTCCAGTTCTGAAGGGGATGACAGAAAATACCAAACCCAACTATTCACAATGTTAAAGTGCAGTAGCTTTCTTCTTCAACACAGAGAAAAAAATAATCAAAATATTTTAGAAGTATTTTAGAGCTGAAGTGGCAAAGCAGTCAGACAAGAAACAAATCAGTGCTTTTCTTTTATCAGCTTAAACCTTCAGACATAGTGTGGAGATGCACTTCCCATTTCTCCAGGGTACAAAAGCTCACTGTAAGGGGTGGGCTCAGCTAAAAAAAAGGAATTCGCTTCTACAAGTCGGTGAGGTTGGAATGACTCACTCTGAGCAGATGCAGCAGGCCCTCAGGTGTCTATAGCCTCAGTCACACCTACTGCCTGCCTGATTGTTTCCCAAGCATTCCTTGGAAAACCTTACACATTCCTTTTTATCTTTGTGGCTCAAATGATTCACTGCCAGACTGCAAATACCTGTGTTTGGTGGGACTCCACAATCCATCATACTCCAGCTATGAGTAACAACAGACTTCCCATCTATTTTGTGAATTAACAATGCTGACACTTGCAGGTAAGGAGATTGGGTAAGGAATAGCTCCAAGCACCATTCAGTTCCTCAGGAATTAGCAGTCTTCACTTGAAATTAATTCTCCCTAAAGCACAGCTGCTGTGATGAAACAACTCATGAACCTTCATCTCTTGCTTTGGCAAGAGCACCTGGATCTCATGAAGACAAAGGAAGGTCAGCAGACTGCCAAGATCTTTGCCCTTCCTACATCTCCTTTACATCTTTGCAGCTACCAATGGAGGTTAAAAAGGGCAGTTTCAGTTCTAAGTTCCAAGACAGGAGTAGGTATGTTTTGTGTGTTAGCTGGGCTAACAGCTGAGCCATAAGCCCTACCTCCCTCAATGCCTACAGACAACTCTGACAGACAGGATATGTAAACGTCCTCTTTGGAGGGGCCCCAAGAAGTTATCTCTCCTCTGGGGGCAGTCGCACCTCAAAGTGATCCAGAAAACTCAGTTCACCATTTACAGAGATCAGTGCCCAATTCCTGAATAACTCCAGAGCCTTTTCCCAATAGCCCACAGCATCTCTGCAAAACTGGGGATGCCTCTTCCCACTTCCTTCTGTGAAGCAGAGGATTCACCCACACCATCAGGCTATGCTCTGGTCGAGTGTTTTTCCAGAGTTTCATTGTCTTTTACTCCTTGCAGTGGAGGTGGCCAAGAGCATTGCTTATTTATGACAGCTGAGTTTCTCACAAGCACAAGAAATGGGGCATTAGAAAAGCACCACAGCAGCTTGCAAGAGTTACCTGACAGCGCTACAAATACATGCTGCAATTTTTGCAGAAATCAGGGCTTCAGAGAACACACACATCCTGGGACATGTAGTGCTGCAGAACCAACTGCAAATTCAAAGTGAAACTCCTAACTAACATCATTTTTTTTTTTTTTGCTTAACCACATAAAAACCCAGAGGAGTTACATGAGTGTCTGATACCCTGCTAGGCTGTGCTGCCATCCAGTGAGGCCTGGGCAGGCTGGAGAGTTGGGCAGAAGAGAAACTCAAGAGGTTCAACAAGGGCAAGTGTAGAATCCTGCACCTGGAGAGGAATAACCACCTGCACAGGACAGGTGAGGGATTGAACTTGTGGACAACAAGTTCACCACCAACCAGCAATGTGCCCTCAGGACCAAAAAGGTCAATGATCTCCTGAAGTGAATGAAGATGAGTGTGGCCAACAGGTCAAGGGATGTTCTCCCCACTCTACTGTGCTCTGGTGAGGTCACATCTAGAGGATTATGTCCAGTTCTGGGCTCCCCATTTCAAAAGAGACAGAGAACTACTGCAGAGAGTCCAGATGAAGCCATAAAGATGCTGAGGGGCCTGGAGCATGTCTGTGAGGAGGAAAGGCTGAGGTTCTTGGGGCTGTTAAGCCTGGAGAAGAGCAGCCCCAGAGGGGATCTGATCAGTGCTCAGTAAGAGATAAAGGGTAAGAGCATGGGGCCAGACTGTTGTCAGCGGTGCCCAGTGACAGGACAAGGGGCAATGGGCACAAACGGGAACCCAGGAGGCTCCATTTAAACAGGAGGAGAAACTTGTTTGTTGTGAGGGTGCTGGAGGCCTGGAGCAGGCTAACTGGAGAAGTTGTGGAGTCTCCTTCCGTGGAGAGCTTCCATTCCCAGCTGGCCATTGTCGTGCTGGGCAAGCTGCTGTGGGTGCACCTGAGAGGGACTGGAATGAATGATCTCCAGATGTGTCTTCCAATCCCCACCATGCTGACAGGCTGTGGAAGGAGAAGACCTTTAGGATTACAGAGCACAAGCACTAAGCAGTGCCAGAGAATAGGAGGACATAGCTGTAGAAATACTTCAGTGGCCTTCTTCATTTTTTAGCACTTTCCTGGACCATCTGCTTTGCCTGAGCATATCTCTTTGCACCACTCACAGCTGACTAAATACAGCAGCTGCAAACTGGAAGGCGACAACATCAAATCTCAGCTGTTTACTGCACACTCTGCCTTTGCAACCACCTTCAACGCTTTTCACAGCTCCTGCCCTTGCTGTTTAAATGGGTGGAAATCCTCCATAAAAGTGCCAAAGTGAGCCTTGAAAAAGGCCTTTTCAGCAGGAATACATCTCCTTTTCAACCCTCCCTCACTGTTGTGGGCTGGGAAGAGCAATGCAAAGCAGGGAAATAGAAACAATGCAATATGTTAATGGCTCTTTTGCCTACTGGAGAGGGGAGCCTGGGCCCCAAGGGATAACCGACATCTACACTGAGCTTAATCTTTCCCTTCAGCTCTGAAAAACAAACCAAACCAAACCAAACCAAAATAAAACCAGCTAGCAAATGCTTTTTCATTACATCTGTCTGAATATTCAATATGTAATTTATACTGGCCTCAGATCTGCTCCCATGGCCACCCCATCCCTCCTAGAGGCCCAGTGAGTCTGCACTGCTGAGCTGATATCTCCCTCCAGGTTGTTTTGTCTAAGTTCAAACTCTCTTGCTTTTGGGAAACAACTCTGTCTGCTATGAACGACTGCTATGAGTGAGTTGGGGTTGTTCAGCCTGCAGGAGGGAAGGCTCCAGGGAGACTTTCCAGAGGCCTTTCGGTACTTAAAGAGACCTCTAAGAAAGCTGGGGACAGACTTTTCCTCAGACCCTGTTGTGTCAGGACAAGGGGTGGTGGTTTGAAACTACAAAAGGGAGATTCAGAGTGGAGAGAAGGAAGAAATGTTTGAGATTGAGGGTAGTGAGAGCCTGTCCTAGGCTGCCTGGAGAGGTGGGAGATGTCCCATCTCCAGAGCCCTTCCAGTTGAAGTTGTCTGGGGCTGTGAGAAACCTGCTCTGGTTGCAGATATCCCTGGTGACTGCAGCAGGGTTGGACTGGATGAGCTTTGAAGGTCCCTTCCAGCCCAAACCACTCCATGCTATCCGCAGCCTTTCTTAACAATTTTTGGGTTGTTGCACAAAGTGCAGTACACCTGACATAAACGTCAAGAATCATTTTCGTTTTCTGGAAAGTAACAGAGATGGGAGAAAGGGAGACCTCAGCAGCTGAGAGAGGAAGTGAGAACTCTCTGCTTCCATGTGTTTTGTGCATGTGCCCAGTTTCTGTACTCCCTGGTGATCTATCAAGGACTGCGATTACAGAACAGGAGAAGGTGTGTTTGGGAAATTGCAGCACCGAAACACCAAAAAATGTCTTCAGACTGATTTCTACAAAACCTTATTACTTTCACAGCTAATTAAATCCTTTGAAGGTGCTGCTATGATGCACAGGAGATGAAGGATTTGTTGTTGTTACTGCATGATGTCAAGAGAGACGCGCCACGAGCCCACGTAACGCCGGGAGCAAAGCACTCCCTTCATTGTGCATTCACCCAGCGTGCTCCTCAGGGCTTCAAGGGATGATGCCACAGGCAAGCTGCTCCAAAGGAAGGGAAATAATATGGGATAAATGGAGGAATTAAGTATTTTGTCATTTAAGATCCTTTTTTTTCTGCCATCAGGGAGAGTGCTCATGACTGGGGCACAATTTAATGGCCATGGTGGTCTTAGGTTGATGGCTGGACTTGATCTCAAAGGTTCTTTTACAACAGAAATAATTCTGTGATGCACAAAACTACCTTTATCCTCAGCAGGCTTTTACTTTCCCTCCCTCTTCTCATGAAACAAAAGGGAAAAAAAGGGAGGGAGAGGGTGAATACACCACACCTCCTGCTTTTTTGGGGGTATCATGGTCCTATTTCACTGTATCATGACAATGCCGGAAAGATATAGATGCCATTTTGGGAATATGTTGCACGTGGAGTCATAAATCAAGCAAAAAGAAAAACCAAACTAAACCAAAACAGAACAAAAGAATCTGCTGGCATCCCATTTTTGTGCACACAGCCAAGATTTCTGCTTTGACTTAATGGCGAGCTGGGGGAGCACAGCCTGTTCCTCCAATGAAGTGAGGTGCAGGGGGTGTTTGTTCTCCCCTTTATCAGCACAGCCTGCTTATGAGCACACCGACCTACTCCATCCATGAGATAATCTAGCTTTTATTACTCTGGGCTAGGCCAAGTACTCCATTATTTGGAACAATAACAAAAGATCTGAAAAATTCCTCCCCCCCCTAAAAAAAAACTGAAAAAGAAAAAAGCCCCAAACCAACCCAAGACACAGACCCGCAGCTCTCTTTTGCTTTTGTGATAATATAGCTTGTTGCTTGTTTTTTTTTCTTCTTTCTGTCCCTCTGCCCACCC
>WAAF01007095.1:0-96231 GCA_013400475.1 Tricholaema leucomelas
CCTTCCAACACTTGACATCCTGTGAGCCTGTCCAGGGCAGGCTGCACTGCCTCTTTCATGCCAGCTTTAGGGAGGTTTTTTTTCCCTTGGACATGATCACATCAGTGCTGCAGTTTGGGTTTCCTTATGGATTTAAGGGGGGGGGTATTTTTTACAGTAAAAATGTAGGGCTTTAGCTTCCTGAACCCAGCTCAGACACGCTGGTTAAATAGTCTGTGTCATATTAATTAGGCTGCGGAGCAAGGCGAGCATCACAACCATTTGTAATGGAGCACTGATGAAGTTGCTAATCAATGAGACAGGCAACTAATTAAGCAGGCAGCAGTCAGCATCCTCATCTGGTGTTGGTGGCTTTGGACTTCATTAAACTTTCCAGGTGTCAGGGAAAGTATCAAAATGTGTATCTATATTCCTACAGTGATGTGTCTTAATTCCGCTTCTGATTTCCTCCTCTCCAAGTGCAAAAGGTGGAAGATTGCAGCTGTTTTAAAGGAAATTGTCAGCTGTCAAACACAGAATGGGTTGGGTTGGAAGGTTCCTCCAAAGCTCAGCCAGTCTCCTACCACACTGTCAACTGGAGCAGCCTCTTAAGCACACCCACTCAGAAGACCGTGACCCACCCAAACAAAAAGGCAGAGAACTGCAGTTAAGTACTGCTGCTGCTCTGTGCAGGGCTTCCTGCCTACAGCTGGCTCTCTTGGGGGGGAAATGGTACAGCTCTTGAGAGGATATAGTGCAGTGCACAGGCCAGAAACTCAGCTGATGTTTTCTGTAGCTCCAGGGACATCAGTGGAACTGTGAACAGACATCTAAGGGTTTGGACCAGTGTGATGGTTTGGGTGTTCCCCGCCCCCCCACACTTTTAGAAATTTGCCCAGACTAGACTCAGTCGGCTCTGGAAATTTGAATGAAGCTTATATTTACAGCTGGCACAATTTACAAGGTAAAAATATTTACAGTATATACAGTTATATACAGAAATATATAAGGGAAAAAAAGGTAATACAAACACAATTNGTCTAAGGGTTTGGACCAGTCTGCCTCAGAATAGTTTTGTAAGCCTTTGGATCGCCAAAGCTCAACCAGTCCTGCACTCAGCAGGGACATCCTCCTCTACAGCAGGTTGCTCAGAGCCTTGTCCAGCCTCACCGTGAATATCCCCAGGGACAGAGACTCAGGCACCTCCCTGGGCAACCTGTTGCAGTGTTCCAGCAGCCTCCTGCTGTAGAATGTGTTCCTCACATCCAATCTCAATCTGCTCTGCTCTCACTCCAAACAATTGCCTTCATCCTGTCCCTGCAGGCCTTTGCAAACAGTGCCTCTGCAGCCTGCTTGCAGCCCCTTCAGGTACTGGCTGGCTGCTCTTAGGTCTCCCTGGAGCCTTCTCTTCTCCAGGCTGAACAACCCCACCTCTCTCTGCCTGTCCTCAGAGGTTCCAACCCTTGGATCATTTTTGGGGCTCCCTTTTCTGGACCCACTCCAACAGGTTAATGTCCTTCTTGTGCTGAGGGCTGCAGGTGGACTACACAGCATGGTCCATATTTTAAAGCCTGACTCCTCTTTCTCCTCAGTGAAAAGCAGACCTTCTCTGTGTATTTCCTTAGTTGACATCACAGCTTTGTGATAATCCTCTTCAAATCTCTAACTGGAAGACAACCTACACAGTGTTTTCCAAACTCCATTAATACTGCCTTGGTTTCATCAAGTTTAACCATCACATCTCTTGATTTCTCCTACACTCCTGCATGGACTGAAATGTTTTCTTCTTTCTGGATTTTCATAGAATCATAGAATCATAGAATGGTTTAGGTTGGAAGGGACCTCAAGGATTATCCAGCTCCAACCCCCCGCCATAGGCAGGGACACCTCCCACTAGAGCAGGTTGCTCAAGGCCTCATCCAGCCTGGCTTTAAACGCCTCCAGGGAGGAAGCATCCACAACCTCCCTGGGCAACCCGTTCCAGTGTCTCACCACCCTCACTGTAAAGAACTTCCTCCTAAGTTCTAACCAGTTTTGCTGGTTAGTTCCCTCTAGCTAGGATAAAACCTGGAGTTAGTCCCTAAAGGATTGACAGGCCATCAGTTGGAGGGAGAAGAGAGAACCCAGAGCTTTCCCATGATGTGAATCCTGGCTTCCAGCCAGGCATTCATTTTGTTTAAATGGGGTTTGATAATTGAAACTAATTTAACATCGACCCCATTAAGTTGCATTTTATTGCTCATTTAATATGCCTGTCTCACAGGCTCCCAGGACTAGGAAACAGCTCTAGAATGTGAGTATAACTTGCAAGGCTTCCAGCCACACAGGTAAATGTTGAGGTTGCTCTGTAGGATCAGCACCAAATGTGTCGCCTGTGTGTGGTGGCTTTGTGCCTTTGTTAGCAAGAGCAAGCACTTGGGATCAGCACTGATGGAGTGGGTTAAGCTGAACAGTTCATCATAGAATCATAGATTGGGTTGGAAGGGACCTTTAAAGCTCATCTGCTGCAACCCCCACCCTGCAGTCAGCAGGGACATCTGCTACTAGATCATAGAATCAAACAACATGGAAGAGACCTCCAAGCTCATCCAGTCCAACCTATCACCCAGCCCTGTCCAACCAACTAAGGCCATAGTACTAAGTGCCTCATCCAGTCTTCTCTTGAGCACCTCCAGGGAAAGCAACTCCACCACCTCCCTGGGCAGCCCAGGTTGTTCAGAGCCCCAAACAACTTCACCTGTAATGTGTCCTGAGATGGGACTTCTACCACCTCTCTGGGCAGCCTGGGCTAGTGTCTCAGCACCCTCACTGTACCACATTTCCTCCATCTCTCTAGCCTAATTCCCTATCTTTTATTTTAAAGCCATCCCCCCTTGTCCTGTCACCACAGGCCCTGCTCAGAAGTCTGTCCCCATCTTTCTTATTAACCCCCTTGAAGCACTGAACAGCCACCAGAAGGTTTCCTTGGAGCCTTCTCTTCTCCAGGCTGAACAACCCCAACTGTCTGAGCCTGGCCTCACAGCAGAGGGCTTCCATCCCTGCCACCATTTCTGTGGCCTGCTCTGGACCCAATCTAACAAACATCTTGACTGTGTGCAGGTTTGCTGTGGGCAGGTGCTTACTTCAGCAGGACAGCATCCTCATGGCTGGCCCAGCATTGCTCCCTGCCCTCCTCATCACTCCCTGCCAGCTCCTGCATCCTCTGTACTGCCTAAGAAGAGCTTTGTCAGACCTGACAAAATTAAGAGAGTGATTGGCATTGGAATGGGCTGCCCAGGGAGGTGGTGGAGTTGCTGTCCCTGGAGGTGTTGAAGCAAAGCCTGCGTGAGGCACTTAGTGCCATGGTCTGGTAGATTGCATAGGGCTGGAGTGGATGATCTTGGTTGGATAGGTTGCACTGGATGGATTGGTTGAATAGGTTTGGCTGGATGATCTTGGAGGTCTCTTCCAACCTGGTTGATTCTATGATTGTAGGAAATAAGCCTGGTGCTCCAGTGGTGCCCATCTCTGTACTGGAGCAAAAAGCAAAGGAGCCAAGGCTCATTTTGTTTTCCTGACACAGGAGTTCCATCTTCTGCCACCTGGTTGTCTATCTCCCTCCCTTCTTCCCCACGATTTCTCCTGTTTCACCACCAGCTGAAATATTTGCTGCAGCTTGTGAATCACTGAACAGTCTCAGAATTGCTTAGCATCCCTTTTGGGGCTAATTGCAGAGCAGCACTTAGATGATGGCTCCTCCAACACTGTTGGATTTACCAAAGCAGCAGTAAGCAAAAAAAAAACCCCAACACATCCCAAAACCAACTAAAGGCAAGAAAATAGAGAGCTGTGCAAGCCCCTCTGATGGATGCTTGTTTACAAACATACTCTCCTCTGCTGCAAGAGTGGCATTTGGATGATGGATTGCTGGAGGTATACCCTTGTGAGATGGCAACAAGGGACGAGCAGTAAGAGCAAGGCTGAGTTACATCATCAGACTTGGGGACAGGGAGGCAAAGGCAGCAAGCTGCCAAAGGCGCCAAAATGAAAGGTGGGGACAGACTTTATAGCAGGATCTGTTGTAACTGGACAAGCGGTGATGGTTTGAACTAAAAGGCAGAGATTAAGGCTACAAAGAAGAAAGAAATTTTTTGAGCTGAGAAGTGAGAGATCCCATCCCAGGTTGCCCAGAATGGTGATAGATGACTGGTCCTTGGAACCCAAGCAACCTGACTTGCAGTGTTTCCAGGGATGATGCTTTGCACTGGAAGAGAGAAATTTAGACTAGAGAGATGGAAGGAATTTTGTACAGTGAGGGTGGTGAGAGCCTGTCCTCGGTTGCCCAGAGAGGTGGGAGCTGCCCCATCCCTGTAACTATTCCAGGTCAGGTTGTGTGGGGCTCTGAGATGTCCCTGCTGATTGCAGGGGGATTGGACTGGCTGACCTTAAAGCATTCTGTGGTTTTGTGGTGACCTGGCAGTGCTTGGTGACAGTGGCTGAACCTGATGGTTTGGGAAAGGAAAAAATCTTCCCTTATCTTTTGGGTACCCCAAGCAGTGCTACAGGCTGGGGCCAGAGTGGCTGAGAGCAGCCAGGCAGAGAGGGAGCTGGGGGTGCTGGGAGAGAGGAGCTGAAGATGAGGCAGCAGTGCCCAGGTGGGCAGCAGAGCCAATGGCATCCTGGGCTGGCTCAGGAGCAGTGTGGGCAGCAGGACAAGGGAGGTTCTTCTGCCCCTGTGTTCAGCACTGCTCAGGGCAGCAAGGCTGGGGAGGGTCCTGGAGCACAGCCCTGTGAGGAGAGGCTGAGGGAGCTGGGGGTGTGCAGCCTGCAGAAGAGGAGGCTCAGGGCAGAGCTCATTGCTGTCTGCAGCTGCCTGAAGGGAGGCTGTAGCCAGGTGGGGTTGGGCTCTGCTGCCAGGCAGCCAGGGACAGAAGAAGGGGACACAGCCTCAAGCTGTGCCAGGGCAGATCTAGGCTGGATGTGAGGAGGAAGTTGTTGGCAGAGAGAGTGATTGGCATTGGAATGGGCTGCCCAGGGAGGTGGTGGAGTTGCCGTGCCTGGAGGTGTTGAAGCCAAGCCTGGCTGGGGCACTTAGTGCCATGGTCTGGTTGGTTGGGCAGGGCTGGGTGCTAGGTTGGACTGGCTGAGCTTGGAGGTCTCTTCCAACCTGTTTGATTCTATGATTCTACTGGCAGTGATTCCTAAACCGGGGATATTCCCTGGGCAGCACAGCAGGCAGGAACAGGCTGATTGCTGTGTTTCTCATTATTTTCTTTCGAGTGGCGTCAGCACAAGGTTTGAAACTTCCATTTGCAGTCCCAATTTCAATGTGTTCCAACGCCTGGGCAGCTCTGCTTGGTGCTGTGGTTTCAGACAGGCTCTTCTGTGTGTGAAATGTGCTCCTGGGCGTGGGTTTGTCCCCAGTGATCCAAGCTGAAGAAACCTGCTGGTGTTCTGCAGGGCTGGATGTGTGAAAGGTTGTTAGCCTGCTAGGTCTTGCACGTTGGAGTCAGCAGCAGCACTCACAGTTCTGGTAAGGTGTGTTTAAAAATGGTGTCAGAGGCTTTTAACACATTTTTAATTTAACTTTCCTTAATGTGACATCCAATTACTGCTGAAACTTCTTCTTTTTAATTGTAGACACTCCCTGGCATTTTACTGCTTTCTTCTAGAGGTGTTTAGGAGAGGGCACATGAAAATACAGCAGTTAAACTCCTTGTAACTGCTAACTCTGTTAAGGTAATTTAAGAGATGTTTGTCCTGCTCTCAGCCAGAGCTGTGCCAGTTCTGCTCACTGCTGTGACTTTCCAGCTCAGGTTCCCCTGCTCACTTTGAGGCAGCTTCGTGAGCCTCTGTCCCTGTGGTTTTGTTAAGGGAGACCCAGGATAGAATCGTAGAATAGAATCACAGAATCAGTCAGGGTTGGGAGGGACCACAAGGATCATCTAGTTGCAACCCCCCTGCCAGGGGCAGGGACACCCTACCCTAGAGCAGGCTGCCCACAGCCTCAGCCAGCCTGGCCTGAAACACCTCCAGCCATGGGGCCTCAACCACCTCCCTGGGCAGCCCGTTCCAGGGTCTCTCACACTACTGCATTATGCCAACTTTGAGCAAGTCCAGAACTAGGCTTGTTTAGTACTGGGACTTCCCAGCTCAGTCCCTCCTCAGGGAGACCTTTGCTGAACTTCAGGACAGATTGGCACAGCCAGGGGCTGCTGCTAGCAGGGAAAAGCTCCTGCCAAGAGCTGGGCTGCACAAAGACTCTTCCCTAGACTTGCTTCTGGCCACACCAAGGACACTGTCGCAGCTTCTGCTGGACCTTGCAGGGCAGGAAAGCAGAGCTGGCACCTGTAGGGAGGAGCAGCCAGGACAGGTGAGCCTCAAGTGCCCACCAAGGGATTGCAGCCCATATATTAAGCATCTTCAAGAGCATGCTGAGGGATCCCCAAGGCCAAGCCTCTTCTTCTCTGTTTCTGTCCCAGCAGGACTTTGTCCCTTCTGCCTTCCATCCCCATTCCTGTGCTCCTGAATCCACTTTCAGAGTGCAGCTCCTAAATTCAGTTCTCATTTGCTGCTGAGTGCCAGCTGGGACTTGTCCAGTGCCTACCCCCAGCATTGGTGGTCCCAGTGGTGCCCTCCTTGCCATCAGGGGTTGGGTTGACTCTTGCTCTGTGTCTCTGTGTCTCTGTCCCATGGCGTTGTTCTGCTTTCTGCATCTACTGGTTCGGTTTCCTCCCCACTCTGTCATTTCTTCCCTTTTGCTTCCCTTTGGGAAAGCAGAGGGGTTCATGGAGAGCCTCTGGCATTTGTGTGGTGTCCAGTCCAGTACTAGTAGCACAGGTTGTGCCATTGCTGGTTCTCAGCATGTCCTGTGAGTGTACAAACAGCAGTAGGACCTCGAGGAGCTCAGAGGCCTGCAGCGATGCTCTGAGTGTAGACATGAGGCAAATTCACAGCTAGAAAAACTGCTTCCAGTGCCCTGATCTGCTAAAGTGCCCACCAGAGAGCTGCCCCTGGCACAGCCAGTGGAGGCCACGGAGAAGTGGGAAAATTGAGAGCAAACAAGACAGCATTTTCCACCACTTTGCTTAGTGGTGCTGAGGGACAGGGAGGAAGCTCTGCTGCCAAACGCTGCGTGAACTGCGTCTTGCCCCTTGCAGCCGCTGCTTGTTGTGAGCAGGAGAGTGTTGTAGTTGGGAAACTCTTTTCAGTTGTGTCTGCAGACCTCAGAAGATCTCATGTAAATTCATTAGTCACCCTGCAGCTGCCCATGGAGCATTGCAAGGGATAAAAAGAATGGCACTGTTTGCAGCATGCAAATGCACCAGCATCCAGCCTGTGCTTCCATGGAAAATGTCTTTCCAGCCTCTCTGTAGCTGCACAAAGCTTAACCTGAGTTATTCTTCATTATTAATGCCACCTGAAATATCCAATAAAGGCTGCAAACAGGCCCCACATAGAGATTGAAGTGACAAAACTCCCTGTGTTCTCCACTTCTCTGCATTGACTTTTAGTGCTGCTCTAGAGCAGTGCAAGGACAATTGCCTGAGAGCTAAGCACCAGGGCAGCATCCTCATGGCTAGGCGCAGGGATATGGCCAGCAGGGTGAGGGAGGTGATTCTCCCCCTCTGCTCTGCTGAGACCCCACCTGGAGTAGTACTGCATCCAGTTCTGGAGCCCATGTTACAAGAGGGATGTGGAGATGCTGGAGCATGTCCAGAGAAGGGCCAGGAGGATGCTGAGAGGGCTGCAGCAGCTCTGCTGTGAGCACAGACTGAAAGAGTTGGGGCTGTGCAGGCTGGAGAAGAGGAACCCCCAGGTGACCTTCTTGTGGCCTTCCAGGATCTGAAGGAGGCTACAAAAAAGCTGGGGAGGGACTTTTTATGCTGTCAGAGAGTGACTGGGGGGAATGGAGCAAAGCTGGAGGTGGGGAGAGTGAGGCTGGAGGTGAGGAGGAAGTTGTTCAGCATGAGAGTGGTGAGAGGCTGGAATGGGTTGCCCAGGGAGGTGGTTGAGGCCCCATGGCTGGAGGTGTTTAACGGCAGGCTGGATGAGACTGTGGGCAGCCTGCTCTAGGATAGGGTGTCCCTGCCCATGGCAGGGAGGTTGGAACTAGATGATCCTTTTGGTCCTTTCCAACCCTGACTGATTGTATGATTCTGTGGTTTAGTTTGCTGGAATTGTAGTTTCCTTGTGAGAAAATAAGATTGTTCCTGCTTAATTGTGGTCATGAAAATGTGTCCATAGAAAGGTATGGGTATGGTAAAGGGCTGGGTGCTAGGCTGGACTGGATGAGCTTGGAGGTCTCTTCCAACCTGCTTGATTCTATGTTTCTAGTCTAGAGACAGTGAAAAGGGCTGATTGGGGTCCTCTATCAGAGGTGGCAGACTGGGCACTAATTACAGTGTCAGCTCTTCTGCAGTGATCTCATTTATAGTTTTTACTCTGACAAGTAGTTATTCAAAGCAGTAAATTGACTATCTGTGTCATTTGTTTCTTGGACACTAAAGGCTCCAAATTAGCAGACACTTCCTTCCTTCCCCCTCCGGAGAACTCTTCCTCGCTGCAATGTGGTGTTCTGCTAATTTTTCCTTTGTCCCTTTTTGTTTTGCAAAGGTGACAGAGAAACCTGAAAGGGATCAGTATGAGCCTGGTGCAGGCAGCAGCTGCTGAGTGATCAACGTAGGAAAGGTCTCTTTTGATGCTACCCCAGCCAGCAGGTTGAGACTGCTGCTTTTCTGGCACGAATATAAATCTGCAGCAGCACAGAAAAGTCAGGGTTGGTGACTCAGAATCATCTAATCATTCCAAAATGTGAGGCTGTCCAGCCTGGAGAAGGGCCAGACAGACCTTATAGAGGCCTGCAAATGCGTGAAGGGAGCTTACATGAAAGCTGGGGAGGGTCTTTTGACAAGGGCTTTTAGTGCCAGGATGAGGGGCGATGGATTTGGGCTGGAAGAAAGGAGACTGAGACTGGAGAGGAGGAAGGAGTTCTTGACCAGGAGGGTGGGGAGGCACTAGAAGAGGTTGCCCAGAGAATTTGTGGATGTCCCCTGCCACGGGAGGATGCCTGTGAAGTGACTGCAGCATGTCTGGATTCAGCTGCTGCTTTCATGAACCTACAGGTACAAGATGACATAGAATCATAGAATGGGTTAGGTTGGAAAGGATTATCCAGTTCCAACCCCCTACTGTAAACAGAGACACCTCCCACTAGCACAGGTCCCTCAAGACCTCATCCAGCCTGGCCTTGAACACTTCCAGGGAGGTTGTGGAGAACAGAATCAAGGCCAGGGTGGATGATGCTTGAGCAACCTGTGCTAGTGGGAGATGTCCCTGCCCATTGGACATCTGGCAATGGAACTAGATGAGCTTTAGGGTCCTTTCCAACCCGAACCATTCCATGACTCTCTGAAAATCAGCCTCTCTGGCAGTTGCTATGGGAGAACTGAAGTCAGGGCAGCCTTTTGGCATCTGTTGGAAAACTAATGATGGAGTTATCATTAATCAGCAGAGTAAGCAGGGTGCCCAATTAAAAAGTCCACTTGATGAGGTTTTCAAAAGCCCTTGTTGTATTAATGCTGCCAACAAGTACTTTAAGATAGAGCCTTTCCACTTTGTTGTCCTACAGGTGGGTTTTAAAACAATCCATTTACAAAGACCTTTTCTCTTGGTTGTTTTTTTCTCCTGCCTTTTTCATGCTGTTAAAGCAAATTGGTATGTAATTAGATTTATATACTGAATAATCTCATTTGCATATCCAATTAATTCTTCCTGTTTTAATTTGTTAGGGTTGGATTCACATTAGTAGTTTAAAAAAAAAAATAACACTTAAATTATCAAGGATTCACATTTTCTTTTTGCCATAATTTGTTCAAGATGTTGCATTAAAACTTGATCCTGAGCATCCTTTTTCATTTTAAAGGCCATTAAATAACATGGGGAAAAGGCAATCAAAAGAAAACTAACCTGGGTTAGGAAAACAGTGAGGGTCTATAGAAGCTCCAGAGGCAGTGGCAATTGAGGGTTTTGCAAGCCTATTTATTGTATTTTGAATAGGATTCAAAATAGATTTTATTCTGAAGCTTATTTGTTATAGACTCACAGACTGGGTTGTGTTGGAAGGGACCTTTAAAGCTCATCCAGTCCAACTTCTTCCCTACTGCAGTCCCAGCAGGGACATCTGCAACTAGAGAAAGTTGCTCATGGTTCCAAACATCCTGACCTGGAATGAATCATAGAATCAAGCAGGTTGGAAGAGAGCTCCAAGCTCATCCAGTCCAACCTAGCACCCAGCCCTGCCCAACCAACCAGACCATGGCACTAAGTGCCCCAGCCAGGCTTGGCTTCAACACCTCCAGGCACAGTGACTCCACCACCTCTCTGGGCAGCCCATTCCAATGCCAATCACTCTCTCTGCCAACAACTTCCTCCTCACATCCAGCCTAGACCTNTAGGAAGAAGTTCTTCCCAGCACGAGTGAATGGCATTGGAATGTGCTGCCCTGGGAGCTGGTGGAGTCACTGTCCCTGGAGGTGTTTAAGAAGAGGCTGGATGAGGCACTTAGTGCCATGGGTTGGTTAATGAGAAGGGTTAGATGATAATTTGGACTTGATGATTCTCGAGGTCCTTTCCAACCTGGCTAATTCTGTGATTGTTTGGGTTGTTGTGAGCCAAGTGCATGACCCAGAACTTGGCTTTGTTAAACCTCATACAACTGACCTCAGCCCATCCACACAACCTGCTTAATTCTGTGATTCTGAGATATTACCAGCAAGCCAAGTATGTATTTAAAGGTGTTGAAGGCAGTTTCTTCTCAGCATGTGAGACATGCAGGTTGCTCTCCTGCTTCCCAGTTACTTTCACAGCTTATTTTGAGTTTGGGAGCTCAGCCATGGTTGGGGTGGGGGGAAAAAAACCCCAAAGGAAATTGATGAGTCATTATGAAAAGATAGAACAGTTAGGTTGTAACCTGAAATTAAAGTGATATTTCACTGGAGTGAAAACACAGACATGTAAAGCAGCCTTGGGACCTCTCTGGTGAGTGAGAAGCTGATGACTCAGAGCAGGAGCGTCAGCTGGAACCATGTCACTATGGTCTGCTGGGTCCAAGAGAAGGTGAGGCATTGTCTGCCACCATGAGAAAGGCACCATTAGACCTTTAATGGTGTCTTCACTTCACGTCACTTGAAGCAGGCAGTAAATGTGGCATCTAACACACACATAAGCTTCACAGTGCGGTTTGACCTCGAGTCTTTTAATGCAGAGGTGATTTCGGAGCACGCATCAGGCCTGGGGTGATGTCTTCACCAAATGCTTACGCTGCAGGGATTGCTCAGGAACTCCAGGCCAGCAAGGGCACAGTCACGCTGCTGCTGCTAGACTATCACAGTGAAAAATGTGGGAGCTTTAGGAGGCTAAAGCTGTCGTGGTGCAGGCAGGGCCATGTGCTCTGTTTTCCATGAGGGACGAGGAAAAATTGCCTCAACTTTACACATAGAGAATCATAGGATCAGCCAGGTTGGAAGAGACCTCCAAGTTCATCCAGTCCAACCTAGCTCCCAGCCCTAGCCAATCCACTAGTCCTTGGCACTCTAAGTGCCTCATCCAGTCTTTGCTTGAACACCTCCACAGACATCTCAGGCAGAGCCTTTGTGCAGCCCAGCCCTTGGCAGGAAGTCTGCCCATCAGCTTCTCCCTGCTAGCAGCAGCCCCTGGCTGTGCAAACCTGCCCTGAACTTCAAAAACTGCCTCTGGCTGTGCAAACCTGCCCTGAACTTCAAAAACTGCTTCACTGACCACTGGGAAATCCCAGCACTAAACAGTCCTAGTTCTGGTCTTGCTCAAAACAAGACAGGAGATGCATAGGCTGGATGTTAGGAGGAAGTTGTTGCCAGAGAGAGTGATTGGCATTGGAATGGGCTGCCCAGGGAGGTGGTGGAGTCACCATGCCTGGAGGTGTTGAAGCCAAGCCTGGCTGGGGCACTTAGTGCCATGGTCTGGTTGATTGGACAGCGCTGGTGGATAGGTTGGACTGGATGATCTTGGAGATCTCTTCCAACCTGCTTGATTCTATGATTCTACTGGTAGTGATTCCTGAAATGGGGATATTCCCCTGTGTCCATACAAAGGTTTGGGTATGGTATAGGGCTGGGTGCTAGGTTGGGCTGGATGCACTTGGAGGTCTCTTCTAACCTGCTTGATTCTATGAACTAAAAGTTGATATATATGGGTCCATGCAGCTGCTTCAAAGTAAGTGAGGACTGGATGTGCTTGGAGGTCTCTTCCAACCTGGTTGATTCTATGGTTCTATGATTTCAACCTCTTTGATTGTATGAACTAAAGGTTGATATATATGGGTCCATGCAGCTGCTTCAAAGTGAATTGGGGACATTGTGGACTAAGGGGTTAAGGATTGAAAATCAAACCGGCAATGGATTAAAATGATTCAACAAATGAGGAAGATATTAGCATAATTATGTTGCTGTGATTCAAAATATATCCTAGAGGTAAATTGCATTGGTTCCTAATTAGCAGCTATTGGTTGTTAGTTAAATATGGTGCTGGAGGGAGGAAAAAAAATGAATAGGTGGAAGTGCTTAGCTCTTGCCCGTGTCTCCGAGCGCTGCATTATTTTGTTCTGTGTTGGACTACTTCCACCTAAAAGGTGAAGTAACTGCTGCAGATCCAAGGCAGTCTGCCCGCAGGTCAGGGGAAACACCTCAATTGTGTTGCAGCCAGCCAGTAGGAAACACAAATAAGTTGACAATTGGTGGCAACACAATTTCTGTGCGCTGGTTTTCACCTCGCGAGGAACAACTGCGCCGCTCTCCTCGGTCATGAAAATAAATGGGGTGAGGGGAGCCTGTGCCCCGGGTAGCTTTGGTGATAGCTGTGTGATAGGAATGGTTATAGAGATTATATATTCTCTTTCTTCTCCTCTCACATCTATCCACCTGCCTGCTCTGTGAACTCTCCTCGACCAAGCTACAAACAGCTCTTTGTTTTCTAAAGGCAGGAAAAGACAGCGCTCATCTCCGCCTGCCCGCCCGACAGCCAAGCGAAAATGACCTCTAGCTCTAAGGCACTTCTTGCAAACCTGTTTTAAATTGAATACACAAGCCAAGATAATACAGGCTGCTTGATAAGAAACATTAGAGAAATCCATAACACGAGGCTTTTTATTATGGGTTTATTACATCAATCTCTCCAGTGGGTAATGGAACTTGTAAATATACTCTTATGTAGGAGTCTCCTTGCGGGCTTTTTATTCATGCTGAAGTAAGCACAGCAAACTTATTTGCTGTCAGGCTACATTGAATTTAAGATTAGTATTTATTTTGGTTCTAAAGAGGTTTTGCTTTTGTGAATTGGAAGTTGGTGGAACAGCTGGAGGAGAGGAGGTAGGAGCTGCAGGGGAGCGCGGGGAGCAAATGAGTTTTCCGAGCCAAACCGCCGGTAGCTCCGCGGGGTGCACGTGGGGCAGGGGCTCTGTGCTTCGCTGCTTACCTCACTGGTGGCCCTCTCCTTTGGGAGGAAAACGTTGGCTTGTTTAAGCAGGAGCTTGCTGCTTTTCCGCTGAGTAAACCCAGCAAGATGCAAAAACATTGTTTGTGGGGTTAGAGAAATGCATAAGGGAAATACTGACTGCGCTGCCGCCCGTGCAGGCTCTGGCGTGGCGCGCTTTGTACTCTGCACCTTTCTTCTCCAGTGTTCAGGTACTGCCAGAGGTAAGCACCAAAGAATCATAGAATCAGTCAGGGTTGGAAGGGACCACAAGGATCAGCCAGTTCCAAGCCCCCTGCCATGGCCATGGACACCTCACACTAGATCAGGCTGGCCACAGCCTCATCCAGCTTAGCTTCAAATACCTCCAGGGATGAGGCTTCCACCACCTCCCTGGGTGTCCCCTTCCAGGCTCTCACCACCTTCATGCTGAACAACTTCTTCCTAGTATCCAGTCTGAATCTCCCCATTTCCAGCTTTGTTGCATTCCTCCCAGTTCTGTCACTTCCTGACAGCCTAAAAAGTCTCTCCTCAGCTTTCGTGTAGCTCATTTAAGATCCTGCAAGGCCACAGTAAGGTCACTTTGCAGCCTTTTCCTCTCCAGACTGAACAGCCCCAACTCCCTCCATCTCTCCTCATAGCAGAGCAGCTCCAGCCCTCTGCTCATCCTCGTGGCCCTTCTCTGGACACCTTCTAGCACATCCATAGCCCTCTTGTAACAGTGGTTCCAGAACTGGATGCAGTCCTGCAGGTGGGGTCTCAGCAGTGCAGAGCAGAGGTTTTGTATACCTGGGAGGTAGCTTTATCCTGAATGAAAAGTTCAGGGAAAGTTTACAGAGAAGTTCAAAGGACAAAAAAAGAAAAGTTAAAATTGTAGCAATGCTAACAACAACAACAAAAAAAACCTTTCAAGCTTTTAAGTCCAATCATTAGAGGATATTGCAATTAATTGGTAGCTGACTTAATACAGGGGGAAGATCTCCTTAATTAGAGGCTGTTAATTACAAAGAGCAGAGCCGCCGTTGAGGTGTCGGTGAAGTCAGCATTTCACAGACGACTTTGACAGCTTGGCTGTTGCTGCTGATCCCTGTTCCAATTATAGGAGTCAATTTCCATCCACGTTCCCCACGGCAGGCAGAAGGTGGCACTGGGCTGCAAGTGGCTGCAGATGTATAGAAAACACATCTGGTAAAACATTGCATTGCTTAGCACAGGTGGACTCTTGGAATGGGGAAGCTTGATTCGAGTCACACAACCTTCAGACAAGTTGATGGCAGATGAAATCCTTTTTTTTCTCTGAGGAATGATAGAGATGGGATGTGATGGTTTGGGAGTTACCTGCTCCCCACATACACACTTTCTGAACAGGTTTTGTTCGCATCCACATAGCAAGAAAAGTGACAAAGGTGGTTTTTAAGGAAACAACCTAGGAGCAAATTTCTTTCTCCAATGTGAGAGGCTGTTGAAAAGAAGCAGAATGATGCATCCTATTCAAGGCTATCCCTTTCCTGCTCAGAGATATAAGGAGAAAATCACCCAGACTAGGCTCAGCCACTGGAAATGAAATGAAGCTTTCTACTCACAGCTTAGCACAATACACAAGCAGGTATTTACAATATATACAACTAGATACAGAAATAGACAAGTTAGAAGGTAATGCATAAACACAACAGCCCTCCCAGAAACCAGAGTCCCCAGGAGGGGCTCCCAACCACCCTTCCACCTTCTTTCCCACCCCTTTACCTTGCCCTAGACTTTGCCTTACGTTCAAGGTGAGTTTGGAGGGTCAGCCAGGGGGGTTAGTGTGGGAATGCAAAGTGAAGAAGGATAACAGGTGGATGCTGACCTTGGTTCCCACCAGCTGCTGGCTAACTTATCTCAGAAGGGATAGACAACGGACACCTCGTTAATGAGGAAAGCAAGGTGTGGTCTATGCTGATGGAGTGGGTTGTCCTTGACTAATTATGCTAATGTGCAGGCATGTGCTTTATGCCCTGAGGGTATATATTGAGAGCCAAAACGATCAGGAAACGTCTCTGGCATAATTCACATTGTATGGTCTGGAGTCCATGTGGCATCGCCTTGCTCACGTTGGTCTGTGGGGCCTTGACCACATTTCCCGCGGCAAGCAAAACAGATTTCTGCAGCAGGTTAGGAAGCAGAGGGATTAGTCAGGCAGCAAGTTAGGGAGATAGAAGTTCGTGCAGCCCCAAAAGCCAGAGAGAGACTCTGCTGTCTGTGTTTATGTTCTTGTTTTTATACCTCTCAGCAAGCCTATGAGTGCAGTAGCCATCACCACTGGTTCCTTTTTCACAGCCTATCATCTAATTCTTCTCACCAAAATATCCCAGCTAGGCTCAAACTAGCACATGGGGGAAAAAAATGTAGTGGAGAACTTGAGAGCAGTTGTTAGACCGGCTCTAGCTAACAGGAATGGGGACAGTGTTTAAAACTCCTCCAGGTGATTCTCTTTGAGGCATCACAGCACTTAACTGCACAGGCAGTGGATGGTGAACACGCTGTAGACTTGGTTCTTAAGTCACAAACAGCCTTCCCTGGGTGCTGGAGTATCCAGTTTGGCAACCAACTACATTGTGTAGTAACACAGTATGAAGGGCTGCATCTTATTAGCATTTTCTTCTCTGATGCAGCAGAAGAGATCTGAAATTATACTCGCAGCCAAAGAAACCCAAGAACTTGTCTTGCCTTCTTCTTGTGCCCTGAGCAAGAGGCAAGCCCTGCGAGAGTGGCGCACTCACAGACGCCTTCCACGCCTTGCCCAGTTGTGCCTGTGCCTGTCCTGGTTTTGTGCCAACAGTAAAGAGAACCCCAAATCTCTGGGCAGACTGGGAAGGATCCTTCCACTATCCCAGCTGCCTTTCAGCCATAAAAGAATAGCAGCCAAGCCTTGTTGGAGGAGCACGTTCAGTGCGTTGCATCTGTGGCTGAGGCCCTCCAGGTTAGCTTGCTGTGTGCACCTGTGCCCAAGCCATGGGCTGCATTTGCTGGTGACTGACAGAAGCTCCTCACTGCACTTCTCACTTGGGTCTAGCCCAGCTGTAGGGCTTTGTGGTGTGCTGGGCTGGCAAAGTGACAATGCCACTTGTCCCAGCCAGTGAAAAGAAGTAGACATTTTTGGACAGCAATCAAGAGGAGCTCTATGAAGCCCTCCAGAACCTGTTGGACTTGAAGATCTTAGAGGTCTCTTCCAACCTGGTTTATTCTGTGTGTTCTCTGTGTGGTTTGTTGTAGAGTCACAGGCTGGTTTGGGTTGCAAAGGATCTTTAAAGCTCATCCAGTCCACCCCGCACCCTGCAGCCAGCCAGGACATCTCAACTAGAGCAGGTTGCTCAGAGCCAAAAATAACCTGACTTGGAATTGTTCCTACTCCAGGGTTGAGGCATCTACCATATTTCTGGGCAACCTGGGCCAGGGTCTCATCATCCTCTATAGTTTAATTCTCCTTCTTTGAATTTAGACTCTAACCTCTAGTGCTGCCACAGCAATCCGTGCTAAGAAGTCTGTCCCCAACTTTCTTATCTTCTCCTTTCAGTACTAAAAAAGTCCACTAGAAGGTCTCTCTGCAGCCTTCTCTTCTCCAGGCTGAACAACCCCAGCCTGGCCTCAGAGCAGAGGGCTTCCAGCCTCTCTCTCATGTTGGTGCAGATTAAACAAGGCCAGGTTTAAGTGATGGGTTGCATTTCTACCATTGAATCATAGAATCAGGGTTGGAAGGGACCACAAGGATCATCTATTTCCAAACCCCCTGCCATGGGCAGAGACACCCTACCTTAGATCAGCCTCATCCAGCCTGGCCTTAAACACCTTCAGAGATGGGGCCTCAACCACCTCCCTGGGCAACCCATTCCAGGCTCTCACCATTCTCATGCTGAACAACTTCCTCCTCACCTTCAGTCTGACAAAGACCTTTTTCCTAGGTGAGACTGTAGATGACTGAAGAGTGAAGAATATCTATGTAGGGTCTGAGGGTAACAAATGCGTCTCACCACTCTCATGCTGAATAACTTCCTCCTCACCTTCAGTCTGACAAAGACCTTTTTCCTAGGTGAGACTGTAGATGACTGAAGAATGAAGAATATCTATGTAAGGTCTGAGGGTAACAAATGTGCTTCTACAACAAAACCACTGCTGTGCCAAACCCACTTGAGAGAACCTGTCCTGTTTATGCACCTGGCTGGGCACTTTCTTCTGCACAGCAATGCTGGCGCTAAGGTTCATCAGCAGAAAGCGTGGCACTATTTCTGTTCTGTATTCTCACAGGTATTAATTATGTATTATCATTTCCATCTCTTGAATAATTAAAAAGGCAGCAGCCATTAAAGAGGGATTTGTTCTCCTGGCTTTGAACTATTTGTGACTGCCCTCCTCAGTGCTCTTCCAAACCTCTCCCAGCAGCCACACACGATGCTGGGAGCGGCAACACTTCTCATTTGAAGCTGTCTCAAGCACGATGAGTGGAGGAGCAAAAGGGGCAAGAGAAGCTTCTTCTGTGGCTCTGAGTTTTTGATTCTCACAGAAGGCTGATCTGATGTGACAACAGAGTACCCCCAAAGTGATTTGTAAGGTCTTACTCTCTGGTTAATGACTGTGTGTATCCCTCATTACGGAGTGCGGCGCTGAGCATCTTGATGTTAAACCCAAAGCAGTTCCAGGCTGCCACAGAAATCCTCCTTTGTCTCTGAGTCATCTAAAAAAAAAAAGGCAAGTCAGGAGGTCCTTTGTAGTGCATTCTCAATCCAGCCTAATCCTTAATTTTCCAAACAGAGAAGGCCATTATTTTTGTTAATTGTAATGAAAGAATTGCTGAAGCAGTGCACATTATTTGGCTTACCCATATTAATCCTTTTCTTCACTAGAATGAGATTTCATGAGTTTCATTCCTTTTCTTGGGTTTGACTTCTGACATAGAATTTCCCAAGAGAATAAAAGAAGAAAGAAATAAATAATTACTGTCCTGGAGCTGGAGGTCTCCCAGTTGCTGAGGAGCTGCTTGGTGCTCATGGCATGCAGATGAGTAATGCAGGGCAGCTTCTCTTTAAGCAGCTTCTTGGTGTTTTGGGCTATTTCTAGCAAAACTGGGTGAAGAATAACATTGGTTTGTTTGCACTGGACTATGGCTTTTCATAAAGGCTTCCAGCCAATAACCTGCTGCTTTGCTGTAAGTGGATGTTGTGCCAGCAGTGTGCCCAGGTGGCCAAGAAGGCCAATGGCATCCTGGCCTGGATCAGCCATAGTGTGGCCAGCAGGACCAGGGAAGTCCTTTTGTCCTTGTTCTCAGCACTGCTCACATCTTGAGTACTGTGTCCAGTTCTCGGTTCCTCAATTCAAGAGAGATGTTGAGGTGCTGGAAAGAGTCCAGAGAAGGGCAGCAAGGCTGGGGAGGGGCCTGGAGCACAGCCCTGTGAGGAGAGGCTGAGGGAGCTGGGGGTGTGCAGCCTGCAGAAGAGGAGGCTCAGGGCAGAGCTCATTGCTGTCTGCAGCTCCCTGCAGGGAGGCTGTAGCCAGGTGGGGTTGGGCTCTTCTCCCAGGCAGCCAGCAACAGAACAAGGGGACACAGTCTCAAGCTGTGCCAGGGGAGGTCTAGGCTGGATATTGGGAAGAAGTTCTTCACAGCACGAGTGACTGGCATTGGAATGGGCTGCCCAGGGAGGTGGTGGAGTCACCGTGCCTGGAGGTGTTTAAGAGGAGGCTGGCTGAGGCACTTAGTGCCATGGGTTAGTTAATGAGATAGGTTAGGTGCTAGGTTGGCCTGGATGATCTCAGAGGTCTTTTGCAATCTGGCTAATTCTGTGCTGCTGTGTAGTGAGTGGTTTATTTTACTGGATCACATCGACACAAAAACCAACAATGTCTTGTGGCACCATAAAATGGATGTCTTTTAACCCTAAAGTAATAGGGTCAGATGAGTTTCTCCTCAAAGAGCATTCATTCTCCACACACACCCCCCCCCCCCCCAGCCCCATTCATCTCCTGACTTGCTATCAATATTGAGGTTGATTTTTGTCTGTAGCCATGTTATTGCAGTGCACTTCTTCAGAGCTTTTCCTTCTGCTCTTTGTCTAACAGCAAAACAAGAGCCTTCTCAGGGGGACAGCTAGCTCAGCTCCATCTCTGGAGAGGCAATTATTTTGTGTTTATCCGCAGTGCTTGTGGGTGACCAGCAGCTTAAAGGAGATTTTCCTCCTACTCCACCTTACTGAGGCCGCAGCTCAAGTGCTGGGTGCAGTCCTGGGCTCCCCAGTTCAAAGGAGACAATGAACGATCGGAGAGAGTCTAGCAGAGGCTACGGAGATGCTGAGGGGCCTGGAGCAGCTCTGTGAGGGGCAAAGGCTAAGAGCCCTGGGGCTGAGAGCCTGCAGAAGAGCAGCCCCAGAGGGCAGCTGAGCAACACTCAGCAAGAGAGGAAGGATGGGGGGAAGAGGATGGGGACAGACTCCTCTCAGTGGTTGCTCAACAACAGAACAAGGGTCAATAGTCACAAACTAGGACCCAGGAGATTCCATCTGGAGAGGAGGAGAAAATTCTTTGGCATGAGAGTGCTGGGAGCCCTAAAGTAGGCTGTACAGAGAGGTTGTGGAGTCTCCTTGTCTGGAGAGATTCCAAACTCAGTTGTCCATTGTGATGCTGGGAGAGCTGCTATGGGTGCCCTGCTTTGTCAGGAGATTTGGACTGAAAGACCTTCAGAGATCCTTTCCAGCCCCACCAGACTGTGAGTCTGTGCTGCAGGCAGTTCTCCAGGCAGGCACACAGGACAGACCCTGGCAAACCACTCTGATTCCAGCAGCAGCAGCACTGCTGCTCACACAGCTTCTCCTTGGTCAAGGTGGTAGTGGGAGGGCTTCAATCATAGAATGGTTTAGGTTGGAAGGGACCTCAAAGATCAGCCAATTCCAACCACCTGACATAGGCAGGGACATCTGCCACTAGAACAGGTCACTCAAGGTCTCATCTAACCTGGGCTTGAACACCTGCAGGGAGATCACATTGGGTGCTTCTGTGCCTCACAACCTCCCTGAGCAACCTGTGCCAGTCTCTCACCACCCTCACTCTAAAGAACTCTTCCTAACATCCAGTTTCAATCTCCCCTCTGCCAGTTCAGACCCATTCCTCCTCCTCCTGTCATTACAAGACCTTGTCAATAGTCCCTCCCCAGCCCTCCTGTAGCCCCCTTCAGATCCTGCAAGGCCACTGAAGGTCTCCTGGAAGCCTTCTCTCCTCCAGGCTGCAGAGCCCCAACCCTTGTAGTCTGTCCTCATAGAAAGTTTGGCAGAGTATTGTACTGCCTGTCACAGTGATGCTGGTTTGCAGACCCTTCCTAGAAACTGCTGTTTGCATCAGGTCCAAGTGCGGTCTGAAGAGCTTGTTCACAAGTCTCTATGTCTTGTGTAATGTTTGTGTCTGAACTATAAGCATCTTCTGGGTGAAGAACCAGAAGCCTCCATGAGCAAAGAAAGCTGGAATTTTACCCTTGGGATAGAATCATAGAATCGACCAGGGTGGAAGAGGCCTCCAAGCTCACCCAGCCCAACCTAGCACCCAGCCCTGTCCAGTCATCTAGACCATGGCACTAAGTGCCCCATCCAGGCTTTGCTTCAGCACCTCCAGGGATGGTGTCTCCACCACCTCCCTGGACAGCCCATTCCAATGTCAATCACTCTCTGTGGCAGCAACTTCCCCCTAACACCCAGCCTAGACCTCCCCTGGCACAACTTTTAGGCTTGAGGTGAGGAGAAAGTTCTTCACGGAGAGAGTCATTGGCTACTGGAATGGGCTGCCCAGGGAGGTGGTGGAGTCGCCGTCCCTGGAGCTGTTCAAGGCAGGATTGGACGTGGCACTTGGTGCCATGGTCTAGCCTTGAGCTCTGTGGTAACAGGTTGGACTTGATGATCCATGAGGTCTCTTCCAACCTTGGTGATACTGTGAGACTGTGATACTGTGAGGCTGTGTCCCCTTGTTCTGTAGCTGGTTGCCTGGCAGAAGAGACCAACCTTAGCTGGCTGCAGGCTCCCTTCAGGTAGCTGTAGCCAGCAATGAGCTCTGCCCTGAGCCTTCTCTTCTGCAGGCTGCACACCCCCAGCTCCCTCTGCCTCTCCTCATAGGCCTTGTGTCCCAGGCTGTGTTCTTTGGTAATTACTGCTCTTTGATGTGCTTAGGTGGCTTTAAGAGCTGTGTGTTCCAGGAGCTGTTTTATTCCTATGAGCAGAACCACTTCAAAAAGGAGCTTCTCTTCCCCATGCCGCTGCTGGGGGTGTTGAAGGTTAAATGGACTCTGCCTTTGGGGCAACCCCCACCAGGCTGTTCTTCATGTTTGAAAGCTTAACCCGGTGGTGTGAACACCAGACAGAAGAAAGATTTCCCTTACAAATGCCATCAATCAGAGCAGGTTTTGAGGGTGCTAAATTGCAGTGCAAGAAGTCGTAAAAGTCAGGCTTCTGACAGCTATTACTGATACCTTTCCCCTGCTGCCTTGCTCTAAAGTTCATAACATTTCTGAAAAATTAAAGGAACACAGGTTCTCCATGGGCAGACAGGACAAATTGTCCTCCTGCTTGCTCTTTTGATGTTTCGTTGATTGAACCCCAGGAACTTTATTTAAGCTGCTCTCCATTTGTCATTCAGCAGCGTTAATTTTAATGCCGCCGCCGCCGGTTGCGCTTCTGTGTCTGCAAAGAGAGGCTGGGATGAGCCAGCAGAATAAATGAGGCTCAGTGAGGACTTAGAATCACAGAATCAGTCAGGGTTGGAAGGGACCACAAGGATTATTCAGTTCCAAGCCCCCTGCCATGGGCAGGGACACCTCACACTAGATCAGGTTGGCCACAGCCTCAGCCAGCCTGGCCTTAAACACCTCCAGGGATGAGGCTTCCAATGCCTTCCTGGGCAACCCCTTCCAGGCTCTCACCACCCTCATGTTGAACAACTTCCTAACATCCAGTCTGAATCTCCCCATTTCCAGCTTTGTTCCATTCCCCCCAGTCCTATCACTTCCTGACAACCTTAAAAGTCCCTCCCCAATTTTCTTGTAGCCCCCTTCAGATACTGCAAGACCACAAGAAGGTCACCTTGGAGCCTTCTCCTCTCCAGACTGAACAGCCCCAACTCCCTCAGTCTGTCCTCATAGCAGAGCAACTCCAGCCCTCTGCTCATCCTCGTGGACCTTCTCTGGACACCTTCCAGCACATCCACAGCCCTCTTGTAACAGTGGTTCCAGAACTGGATGCAGTCCTGCAGGTGGGGTCTCAGCAGTGCAGAGCAGAGGGGGAGAATCACCTCCCTGGCCCTGCTGGCCACACTTCTCCTGCTGCAGCCCAGGCTCTGCTTGGCTTTCTGGGCTGCAAGTGCACCCTGCTGGCTCCTGTTGAGCTTCTCGTCCAGCAGCACCCCCAGGTCCTTCTCCTCAAGGCTGCTCTCCAGCCATTCACTGCCCAGCCTGGATTTGTGCTTGGGATTGACTCGACCCACCTGCAGGACCTTGCATTTGGTCTTGTTGAACCTCCTGAGGTTGGCTTGTGCCCACCTCTTCAGCTTGTCCAGGTCCCTCTGGATGGATCCCTGCCCTCCAGCCTGTTTGCTGCTCCATACAGCTTGGTGCTGTGGGCAAACTTGCTGAGGCTGCACTCAGTGCCTCTGTCCATGTTGCCCACAAAGATGACTTTCAGGAAAATAGTTGTGAAGTCTTAGTGCTGCAGGTCTCTGTGCTGGGTGTGACCATGCAGAGTGGGATGTGGTGCTGGTAGCTTCTGTGTCCCAGCAGCTGGAGCAACACAAGTTGTCCATGCAGGGAATTAATTGAGGCCATCAGGAGTAGGGCAGTGATTGTGTGCCCATGCCAGGCACTGGTGAGGCTACGCCTTGAATACTGGGTTCAGGTTTGAGCCATGCACTATGGGAAAGACATTGAGGGGCTGGAGTATGTCTAGAGAAGAGCAACAAAGCTGGGGAAGGGTCTGGAGAGCAGGGCTGGAGAGGGGGAGCTGGAGGTGTTCAGTCTGGAGAATCAGAGAGTCATAGATTTAACCAGGTTGGAAGAGAGGCTGAGGTCATCGAGTCCAACTATCAAGGAGCAAAGCTGGAGGTGGGGAGATTCAGCCTGGACATGAGGAGGAAGTTCTTCACCATGAGAGTGTTGAGAGCCTGGAATGGGTTGCCCAGGGAGGTGGTTGAGGCCCCATCCCTAGAGGTGTCTAAGGCCAGGCTGGCTGAGGCTGTGGGCAGCCTGATGTAGGGTGCGATGTCCCTGGGCATGGCAGGGAGGCTGGAACTGGCTGATCCTTGTGGTCCCTTCCATCCCTGACTGATTCTGTGATTCTATCACCTAATCCTTCTAAGAGAAGAGAAGGCTGAGGGCAGAGCTCATTGCTTGCTACAGCTTCCTAAGAGGAGGTTGCAGTGAGGTGGGAGTTGGGCTCTGCTCCCTAGATCAGGTGATAGAACAGGAGAAAATGACCTGGAATTGTACCAGGGGAGGGTTAAGCAAGAAATGAGGAGAAATTTCTTTGCTGCAAGAGTGGTCAGGGATTGGAACAGGCTGCCCAGGGAGCTGGTAGAGTCCCCATCCCTGGAGGTGTACCAGAAACCTGTGGCCCTTGGGGACATGGTTTAGTATCCATGGTGGGGTTGGGTTGATGGTTGGGCTCAGTGATCTCAGAGGGATCTTCCCAGCAAAGCAATTCTATGCTTCTATGATTGCCCACTGGAAGCTAAGAACTCTTTTTGTTCCTACTCTGCTGAGGGTTACAGAAACACTTTTAAAGAGCTAAATTAGCAGAATTGAAGGGCAGCTCCTCCAATGTGCCCCAAATTGGTGCAATTCCACTGACTTCAATGAAGTTATGGAGATTTACATCAGCTGAGGTGCCAGTCTGCTGTCCCAACAGCAGGCTTCAGATGCCTTAAATCCATTTATGTCACGTAGCCACCTGGAGATTATCTGACAGAGTTAAACACTTTATTCTTCAGCAGCAGTGGGAAGAGCTCATAAGGTGTTCCCATCCACAGCCAGGAGCCTGCCCAGCATTGTGATGCTGTGCAGTGTGATGCCTGCCACATCTCAAGAGGGGCACCCAGCAGGAGCACTGCAAGAAGGGCTTTGATTTACCTCTTTGTGTAGCTTGGAAAGAGAGGTTATTCTCTTTGACTAAATGAATTGGTTCTGTTTAAACCCCAGGCAGTCAGGGTGACATCAGGCTTGCATTCAGGGCATCCAGAGAACATTACAAGCTGATGCTGAGGACTTTGCATGGAAAAATAAGTCTTTAAATGCTCTTGAAGTATTTAATTGCCCATCTGGTTGGAGATGTCCCTGATCTCTTCTCTCTTGTCTCCTGGCACCACTGAGAAATGCATAACCCCATCCTCTGAAATGTTTATATGCATTGCTAAGATCTCCTCTCAGTCTTCTCTAAGCTTTTTACCCCAAGCCATAGAATCATAGAATCAACCAGGCTGGAAGAGACCTCCAAGCTTATCCAGGCCAACCTAGCACCCAGCCCTGCCCAACCAACCAGACCATGGCACTAAGTGCCCCAGCCAGGCTTGGCTTCAACACCTCCAGGGACAGCGACTCCACCACCTCCCTGGGCAGCCCATTCTAATGCCAATCACTCTCTGTGCCTACAACTTCCTCCTAACATCCAGCCTAGACCTGCCCTGGCACAGCTTCAGACTGGGTCCCCTTGTTCTGTTGCTGGTTGTCTGGCAGCAGAGCCCAACCCCACCTGGCTACAGCCTCCCTGCAGGGAGCTGCAGACAGCAATGAGCTCTGCCCTGAGCCTCCTCTTCTGCAGGCTGCACACCCCCAGCTCCCTCAGCCTCTCCTCACAGGGCTGTGCTCCAGGCCCCTCCCCAGCCTTGCTGCCCTTCTCCAAACACCTTCCAGCACCTCAACATCTCTCTGCAATTGAGGAACCCAGAACTGGACACAACACTCCAGGTGTGGCCTGAGCAGTGCTGAGTACAGGGGCAGAAGAACCTCCCTTGTCCTGCTGCCCACACTGCTCCTGAGCCAGCCCAGGATGCCATTGGCTCTCTTGGCCACCTGGGCACACTGCTGCCTCAGCTTCAGCTCCTCTCTCCCAACACCCCCAGGTGCCTTTCTTCCTGGCTGCTCTCAGCCACTCTGTCCCCAGCCTGTAGCACTGCTTGGGGTTGTTGTGGCCAAATGAGACATCTTCTAGTCCCCTCATCAGCTCCGTAGCCCTTGGTCTGCTTATTCACAAATATTTGAGGAGGGGATCCATGACCTAAACCTTTCTGTAAACAGCTGGCTGAAAAAGCTGGCAGGGATCAGCTTTCCTTCTGACAATGCCTTAATGTGCTTAAACCTGAAGCCAGCAAGCAGGCTTCACCTTGAGGCGATGCACCAGAGAGACTTCTTTCAACCTTGAAGGTTTGCCAGGGTTGGGCTCCTCAATCAACTGAGAGCCTGAATACATTGCCAGAGTTGTCTTTGGTTTGCAAGCCACAGATGATAGGAAGATTATAGATTATTGCCCTAGGGACATCTCTTTCCTAAGGCTCCAGGATTTTAAAGGATTTTTTTTCCACTGTGAGTATTTCACAGCTTCTCACTGCCCACTGGTGGGGTGGGGATGGTGGCATTTGTCAGCCTGGCTTTTACACACCTCCCTTATTATTACTTGAAAGATGAAAATCAATTGGAAGTTCAGGGGAGGTATCCTAGGAAGGGAATCTGTGGCTTTAAAATATGCCTTGAGTTTTTAAATACCCACTTTATAGTCCCTGTCAAGACAACTGAAAGGCTTGCAATAGTGATATGTGCTCTTAGAAGAGAGGAAGTCCTATCAACACCTGAAGCTTCACTAATAAATCAATAGGTAATTAGTAGAGAGCTTTGAAACATTCATAATACCTCATCCACAAAGAGCTCTCTACGAGAACACTCAGTGCGGGAGGGACCTGCAGGCTTTGGCAGGAGGTTAGGGCCACCAAGATGCTGAGAGGGCTGCAGCAGCTCTGCTCTGAGGACAGATTGAGAGAGTTGGGGCTCTGCAGCTTGGAGAAGAGAAGGCTTCCAGGAGACCTTGGAGTGGCCTTGCAGGATCTGAAGGGGGCTACAGGAGGGCTGGGGAGGGACTGCTGCTAGGGCTTATAATGACAAGACAAGGAGGAATGGGTTTGAGCTGGCAGAGGGGAGATTGACACTGCATGTTAGGAAAGAGTTCTTTGCAGTNAATCAGCATCTCCAGCTCCCTCAGTCACTCATCATAAGATTTATTCTCTAGGGCCTAAATATCTCCAGGGATGGAGCTTCAGCCACCTCCCTAAGCAACCTCTTGCTATATTCCAGCAGCCTCCTGGTGCAGAACTTGTTCCTCACATCCAATCTCAATATGCTCTGCTCTTATTCCAAACCATTGCCTTCATCCTGTTCCTACAGGCATTTGCAAACAGTCCCTCTGCAGCCTGCTTGTAGGTCCCCTTTAGGTACTGACAGGCTACTATTAGGTGTCCCTGGAGCCTTTTCCTCTCCATCCCCAGCTGCCTGGAGGTTGGGCTTTGCCTGAGCTTTCCTGGGAGGTTATCTGTTTGTTTTCTCTCTCTTAGCTGTGATGACTCAGGCAGAAGGCAGCTTGCTGAAGGAACTGGTGATTTCATGCAGTTGTGGAGCAGTAGTGCTTTTGTGCTGAAGGGAACATCTGTGAGGATAATGATGCTGTTGACTTGCTCAGGGAACACAAATTCCCTCCTATTAAAGAAGGGTTTTGTCAGAGGACAAGTTGCTCCTTCCGCCGCCTTGGGAATTGCCTCTCCTGCCTTGTCTAGACCCTGCAGATGAGGGGCAGGGCAAGCTTGCTTGGAGCAGGATTTGATGTGAGAAGTGCTAACTGCATGGCACTTGCTGCTGTTAGAATCATAGAATCAGTCAGGGTTGGAAAGGACCTGAAGGAGCAGCCAGTTCCAATCCCCCTGACATAGGCAGGGGCACCCTACCCTAGAGCAGGATGGCCACAGCCTCAGCCAGCCTGGCCTTAGATATCTCCAGCCATGGGGCCTCAACCACCTCCCTGGGAACCCATTCTAGGCTCTCACCATCCTCACGATGAAGAACTTCCTCCTCACGTCCAGGCTGACTCTCCCCACCTCCAGCTTTGCTCCATTCCCCCCAGTCCTGGCACTCCCTGATAGACTAAAAATTCCCTCCCCAGCTTTTTTGTAGGCCCCCTTCAGATACTGAAAAGCCACAAGAAGGTCACCTGGGAGCCTCCTCTTCTCCAGCCTGCACAGCCCCAACTCTGTCAGTCTGTCCTGTTAATGGTGTGGCATTGCAGGAGGTGAAGTGATGGCGCTGCTGTGGTACAGTTAGGCTGAGCTAGAGGCTTGGCAGAGGAAGTCCTCAACCTGGAGCTTGACTCGTGGGTGGAATTTGCTTTTGTTCCCACTGATGGCTCAGGACCCAGGCAGAGGCAGGTGGTGGAATGGCTCTTGACCTCCCCTGCATGGTGGACTTCAGGCTTACTACAGTGATAGATTGGACTGGATGATCTTGGAGGTCTCTTCCAACCTGGTTGTGACACGATTCTCTACTCATGTCAGGGTGGATGTTTCCTCACCCTGCCTTTAAGTCAAACTGCTCCAGATACTTGGCTTGCTCAGAATTCATCATCAGACACAGAAATGAGCCACAAAAATGATGAAGGAAGTTGAGCATCTTTCTTATGAGGAGAGGTTGAGGGAGCTGGAGCTGTGCTGCTTGGAGAGGAGAAGACTAAGGAGTGACTTCATTCATGTTTAGAAATAGATAAGAGGTGAGTGCCAGGAGGCTGGAGCCAGGCTCTGCTGGGTGATGCCCAGTGCCAGGATAAGGGGCAGTGGGTGGAAGTTGAGGCACAGGAGGTTCCATCTGAACCTGAGGAGGAATTTTTTTCCCTGTGAGGGTGGTAGAGCACTGGAGCAGGCTGCCCAGGGGGGTTGTGGAGTCTCCCTCTCTGGAGATGTTCAAGAACCATCTGGATGCATTCCAGTATGACCTGGTCTAGGTGCTCCTGCTCCTGTGCAGGTGAGCTTTGGAGGTCCCTTCCAGCCCCTGACATTCTGTGATTCTATGAAGCTGTTTCTGTCACTGTCTCAAACTCTGGAGATCTTCCATGCCTGCATTTGCAGGAGTTAAAAATTGTTTCTTCTCATCTTGTGATCTTCTGAACTTAAATGGTTGTGTTACTGCTGCTTGAGGAACATCAGACACTGCTTTTGAACTTGGGTATCAGATGTTTGCCTATCAGCTGTCACCTGTCAGGCATGGCTTTGCACTCCAACTGCATTTGTACTTGGTGCAGCAGCCACCTGGGACATCAAAGTGTGTGAGAAAAGAGAGGGCTGGTAGCAGGAAGAGCCAGCTGACTCAGGATCCCTGTTGGAGGGCTGCAGAACAAGCAGGGGGCAGGAGAAAGGTAGTAGCTCTCTCCCCCAACACTGGCCACTGTTAAGATTCAGCTGAACAAGATGCTGGACCACCTGAAGATGAGGAACTTCTTTGGTGTGAAAGTGCAGCCCCAGAGGGGAGCTGAGCAATGCTCAGCAAGAGAGAAAGGAGCTGTGGGGGGCAAGTAGCTGGGGCCAGGCTCTGTTCAGTGGTACCCAGGGACAGCACAAGGGGCACTGGGCACAAACTGGAACCCAGGAGGTTGCATCTAAATAGAAGGAGAAAGTTGTTTGTTGTGAGGGTGCTGGAGGCCTGGAGTAGGCTGCCCAGGGAGGCTGTGGAGTGTCCTGGTGTGGCGAGCTTGCAAGGCCAGCTGGGCACTGGCTGCTGTGGGTGCCCTGCTTTAGCAGGGGGTTGCACTGGGTAATCTCCAGAGGTCCCTTCCAACCCCCACCAGCCTGTGATTCTGTGGCCTGGTGTCAGGATTTATTTCTTGCAAGTTCAAAGCCATTAGCAGTGTTTCTGCCTGCAGTTGATGTTAATAGAAGTGATAGGTGAGAAATAAAAAGCGAGCCAGCCAATTTAGTCTTTTCCTGCTCGGGAGGATGTAAAGCAGCTGACTACCCTCGAAGCCACAGGCTGTTGTCTTAAGCAGTGATGCCCTTGAGCTGTCCTATCCATTTCACTTCCCAGTTTTCTAAGGAGTTGCTCTTCCCTAGGTGCAGTTTTGTCTTGAAGAAATACCAACCGGTAGCGCTGTCTGAAAGCACAGCAGCAGGCACAGCAGAAGCCAATTCCCTCGACAGCAAACAAGGGAAGGGTTTTGATCATTTCCACTGGATATACTCCAAGAATTCTCTCCTTTTAGTTATTATCTTTCCCTGCAGTCTGGAATATTCAATTAAACCTCCTCTCCAATTGGCTATAACTTTCAATGAGCACTAAAGCAGTTCTGTTTAGGTAAGGCCATCTCTCACCCAGCTTAATGCTGGGAGACAATAGGAATGATTTCACCTGTTCCTGGGAATTAGCCTCAGCTGACATTCTTCATCTTCCATTTCCTCAAAACCACAGAGGACAACAAACAGTTTCTTGTCTTAGTCTGCAGAGCCAGTTCTGGGCAGGGCTAGGACCTCCCAGCTCAGTGAGGCAGTCAGTGAAGTTCAGGGTAGGGTCTTTTAGCAGGGAGAAGCTGATGGGCAGAGCTCCTGCCAAGGGCTGGGCTGCACAAAGGTTCCTGGCCACACCAAGGGCACTGCCACAGCTTGTGTCAGACCTTGCAGGGAAGCAAGGCAGAGCTGGCATCTGTGGGGAGCAGCAGCCAGGACAGGTGAGCCTCAAGTGCCCACTAAGGGATTGCAGCCCAGGGAGGGCATCTTCAGGAGCCAGCTAAGGGATCCTCAGGGCCAAGCCTCTTCTTCCCTGGCTGTGTCCCAGCAGGACTTTGTCCCTTCTGCCTTCCATCCCCATCCCTCTGCTCCTGAATCCACTTTCAGAGTGCAGCTCCTAAATTCAGTTCTCATTTGCTACCGAGTGCAGGCTGGGCCTTGCCCAGTGCCTGCCCCCAGCGCCAGTGGTGCCCTCCTTGCGATCAGGGGCTGGGTTGGCTCTTGCTTTGTGTCTCTATCCCGTGGCATTGTTCTGCTCTCCATGCCAGCTGGTTTAGTTTCTTTCCCACTCTTATCACTCTGTCTCTCTTCTTCCCTTTTGCTTCCCTTTGGGAAAGCAGAGGGGTTCACGGAGAGCCTCTGGCATTCATCTGGTGTCCAGCCCAGCCCTGGGTTCTCTGCCTCTTCCCTTTGAGAAGTCTCTGTCCCTCTTCTCTTTGGGGAGGCAGAGTGGCTCATGGAGAGCCTACTGCACTACTGTGGTGGCAGACCTATCCCTGATCCTTGACAGGCTCAAACCACAACCCTCTGACAGGAAGAAGATGAGCTCCAGGAGTTCCCTTTCTTCCCTATGGAAAGGCAACGAGGCACTTGTCTGGTGGCCAGCCCAGCTTTGACTCTGGACACTCTTACACAGAAAGCACCAGCCCAGCTTCTGTGTTTTACAGCTGGCTGAGTAGGTAAAGTGTGTTTGTATTCTCTTGTTTTCAACCCATGAGTAGCACACTCAGCTCCATCATCTTTATTGGGCCAGGTGTAATGTTCTTTCTCGCAGTCAGTGAAGCTGCTTAAGGAGCTCAGGCTCTCAAGAACACGTCAGGATATCATCATCTAGCCCTGTTTGCTTTGTGGTTATTATTGTCTTTTCTCCTCCAGCAAGAGGGAAGTTGTACACAGGTATAATCTAAAGCTGGAGCTTCTGAAATGTGTTTTGAATAATAGATGAGCCTCAGTCAGATCTCCTCAACGTATAATTAAAGCTAAACACAAGCGAGCCGACGACGTTCAGTGCCTTCTGCTTTGTGGTGGTGTCTGAGGGAGGAGATGTGGGGGAGAGTTTGCTCCATTGTATTCTCCCTGGCAGAGTCTCTCTGAAATCCTTCTGTGGAGAGGACAGAATTCTCTCCCTGTAGTATGGAGCTGTTGTTGTGGCCCTGATAAATCCAGCTGATTTCCCAGGGCTGGGGAACACAAGGGCTAGGCACATTCACTCTCACCCTCCTCCTGCTGGGAAGATGCTTTTGGCTTCTCTTCATTCCTTTTTCTTTCCTATTTGTTTGTACATCTCATTATCTTGGTACTGTCATAGCATCAGTCAGGGAAGGGACCACAAGGATCAGCCAGTTCCAACCCCCCCACCATGCCCAGGGACACCCTACCCTAGATCAGGCTGGCCACAGCCTCAGCCAGCCTGGCCTTAAACACCTCCAGGCATGAGGCTTCCACCACCTCCCTGGGCAACCCATTTCAGGCTCTCCCCACCCTCGTGCTGAACCTCCAGTCTGAATCTCCCTATTTCCAGCTTTGTTGCATTCCCCCCAGTCCTATCACTGCCTGACAGCCTAAAAAGTTTCTCCACAGCTTTCTTATCCCCTTCAGATATTGCAAGGCCACCATAAGGTCACCTTGGAGCCTTCCTGGGGGATGTAAATGCTGGTGGACCTCCAGCTCATTTGGCTGTATGTGGGGGGTGATTTGAAGTGGAAATCTTTTTGTCTCTAGAGGTGAAGCTCAGCATTCTGCTTGGAGGTCAGCTTTGCTGTGGCAGTGCAATCATACCCATTCCCAGCTGTCTGAAAGAACAACCCCAGGGAGCAGCATAGGTTGAGGACTGATCTGTTGGAAGGCAATGAAAGGGGAAAGGATCTGGGGGTCCTGGTGGATGGGAGGGTGAGCATGAGCCAGCAATGTGCTCTGGGGGCTAGGAGGGGCAGTGCCAGTCTGGGCTGGATTAGAAGGGCTGTGGTGAGTAGATCAAGAGAGGTTCTCCTGTCCCTTTGCTCTGCCCTGCTGAGGCTACATCTGGAGTCCCATGTCCAGTTCTGGGCCCTCCAGTTCAGTAGGGACATAGAACTGCTGGAGAGAGTCCAGCACAGAGCCACAAAGCTGCTGAAGGGAATGGAAGAGCTCTGTTAGGAGGAGAGGCTGAGGGAGCTGGGGCTGTGCTGCTGGGAGAGGAGGAGGCTGAGAGGTGACCTCAGCAGTGGTTATCAATGTGTGCAGGTGAGTGCCAGGAGGCTGGAGCCAGGCTCTGCTGGGTGATGCCCAGGGACAGCACAAGGGGCACTGGTGGAAGCTGAGGCATAGGAAGTGTCATGGAAACCTGAGGAGGAATTTTTTCAGTGTGAGGATGACAGAGCCCTGGCACAGGCTGCCCAGGGGGGTTGTGGAGTCTCCCTCTCTGGAGATATTCAAAGCCTTCCTAGATGTTTTCCTGTGTGATCTGCTCTGGGTGCTCCTGCTCTGGCAGGAGGTTGGACTGGGTGAGCTTTTGAGGTCCCTTCCAGGCCCTGACATGCTGTGATTCTGTGACCTGTGGCTATCATATCAGCCTATGCTCTGCTTAGGGCACAAACAGTGAACGCTGGCTCCAGGCGAGGTTAAATGGCTGTTGGAACAAACTCTAACCACAACAAAACCCCAAAGTGTCATTATCACATCTTTTCTAGGCTGGATGATTCACAGCCTCTTGTTGCTAAGATGCTTGTTTTATAGTAGCCTTATTTGCCATGTCCTGAGTGCAGGGAGATTCCATCAAGTGCCTGTCACATCTTTCCTCTGTTTCATGCAGATGACAGCACGCTGCACGGGCCGGTTTTCCTGCAGGAGCCCAACAGCATGATCTTCCCCTTGGATTCAGAGGAAAAGAAAGTGAAGCTGAGCTGTGAAGTGAAAGGAAATCCCAGACCAACCATTGGGTTTGTTGACTCTTTCGTTGTTGTTTTTTTTTCTTAGCATCACCTCCTCATTGTATCAGTGTCCTCCCAGAGCCCTTCTCTTGAGCATATCAAGCAGCATAGCTCTGGGATACCCCTAGAGTATCTCTGTGTAGCTCCAGACACTACATAGATGCTGATAAGAAAATACAAAAGCATCACTGATGAGGAGAGACTTGAGAGCCCTGTGGCTGTTGAGCCTGGAGAAGAGCAGCCCCAGAGGGGATCTGAGCAATGCTCAGCAAGAGCTAAAGGGTGGGGGGGCAAGAGGATGGGGCCAGACTCTTCTCAGTGGTGCTCAAGAACAGGGCAAGGGGCAGAAACAGGATCCCAGGAGGACCCATCTGAACAGGAGGACAAACTTCTTTGTTGTGAGGATGCTGGAGGCCTGGAGCAGACTTCCCAGATGTTGTAGAGTCTCCTTGTGTGGAGAGCTTCCAAGCCCTGGGCAAGCTGCTGTGGGTGCCCTGCTTTAGCAGTGAGGTCTGACTGGCTGATCTCCAGCCTGCACTGTGCTGGGATTCTCTGATCAGGAAATCCAACACCATAGAATTCACAAAGGTTATGAGAGGATAATCTTGGCTCCCAGATTATCCAGAAATGTGGGCAAAGCTCTTAATGGTTTTGAGCTTCAGTAACTGCTTTGAGCTCCTTGGTAAACAGCTGTGGTACTGCTACAGCGCTGCTGCTGCTGCTGCTGCTGGAGGAAATCATTGAGGCTGCTGGTACTTTTTTTTTTCCTTTAGAGCCTTTCTCACCAAAGTAAATGGCACTCAGAAACCAATTAGAGTTGTCAGGCCTCAGCCAGCCTGCTGCCTTCTGACACAAGCAGCTAGTTAATGCAAGGAACTCTGGTGAGTCACTGGTGTGAACAGCTTCAAATTGCTTCTCCATAGATTCGGGTGCGGGGAGCTGCTGCATGGCTGTGGCTCCTTTTTGTGTCCATCAAGGGATGGTTGAACATGCAACAGGCTGCAGCAGAGGGGATTCCAGGTGAAGATAAGTGCAAGGTTCTGCATCTGCTTTGAGGCAATGCCAAGCTGGGCAGTGAGTGGCTTGAGAGCAGCCCTGAGGAGGGGGACTTGAGGATGCTGATGGACAAGAGGCTCAATATATGAGCCTTCAGTGTGCTCTTGCAGCCCAGAGAGCAACCAGAGCCTGGGCTGCAGCAGGAGAAGTGTGGGCAGCAGGGTGAGGTAAGTGATCCTACCCCTCTGCTCCACACTGCTGAGCCCCCACCTGCAGTACTGCATCCAGTTCTGGAGCCCCCAGAACAAGAGGGCTGTGGATGTGCTGGAAGGTGTCCAGAGAAGGGCCACGAGGATGAGCAGAGGGCTTGAGCTGCTCTGCTGTGAGGAGAGACTGAGGAACTTGGGACTGTTCAGTCTGAAGAGGAAAAGGCTCCCAGGTGACCTTATTGTGGCCTTGCAGTATCTGAGGGGGACTACAAGAAAGCTGGGGAGGGATTTTTTAGGTTGTCAGGCAGTGATAGGACTGGGGGGGAATGGAACAAAGCTGGAAATAGAGAGATTCAGACTGGAGGTTAGGAAGAAGTTGTTCAGCATGAGGGTGGTGAGAGCCTGGAAGGGGTCGCCTGGGCATGTGGTGGAAGCCTCATCCCTGGAGGTGTTCGAGGCCAGACTGGCTGAGGCTGTGGCCAGCCTGATCTAGAGTGAGGTGTCCCTGCCCATGGCAGGGGGCTTAGAACTGGCTGATCCTTGTGGTCCCTTCCAACCCTGACTGATTCTGTGATTCTACAAGGAAAATCTTTTTCACTGTGAAGGTGACAGAGTCCCAGAACAGGCTGCCCACAGAGGTTGTGGAGTCTCCTTCTCTGCAGACACTCCAAACCTGCCTGGATATGTGTGTGTGTGACCTGCCCTGGGTGACCCTGCTCTGGCAGGGGGCTTGGACTGGATAATATTTCAAAGTTCCTTCCAACCACTGCCATCCTGTGGTGCTGTGATTCTGCCAACCAGGGCAGCGTGGTGCTGGTGTTTGTCAGTGCCCCAGTTTGTGCCAACATCTGCTGGGAGTGAACTCTCTCTAATTTAAAAACTAAACAACCAGCAAATTGGGAGGTGGGTAAGAAAAAGCAACCCTCATTGGACTTGAGTGGTTCAGAGATCCTAGTTCAGGGACTTCCCCTTGCAGAATGATTAATTCCACAGAGCAGCAGCACTACAACTACAGAAGCATTCATCATATCTGAGCCTGGCATGTGTGCCAAGGCTGTTGCTCTTTCAGTTTCTCAGTGAAACACTGGGACAGCTCAGTCCTGGGCAGGCAATTTGCATTTTGCATGCACCTCTTCTTTTTGAGTGAGTAGTCAAAGCTGGCTTAGATCTTATTTATCTACTTACCTACCCACCTCTCTACTTACCCACCCCTCTCTATGTACATACGCCTCTCTACCTACCTATCTATCTACCTCGCTACCTCCCTCCCTCTCTACCTGCCTTCCTCTCTACCTCCCTCTCTATACCTTTCTACCTCCTTCTCTACCTCTATCTACCTCCCTCTCTATCTACTTCCCTCTCTACGTCTCCCTACCTCTCTATCTACATACCTACCTCTCTACCTCCCTCTCTACCTCTATCTACTTCCCTCTCTACATCTCCCACCCTCTCTACCTCCCTACGTCTCTATCTACATACCTACCTCTCTGCCTGCCTACCTACCTACCTACCTACCTCTCTATACCTCTCCCTCTATCCACCTCTCTACCTACCTGCCTACTTCTCTATCTACCTCTCTACCTACCTACGTCTCTACCTACTTCTCTATACCTCTCTACCTACCTGCCTACCTACCTCTCTATCTACCTCTCTCTCTACCTCCCTCCCTCCCTCTCTATGTACATACCCATTCCTCTACCTATGTACCTCTCTACCTACCTTTCTACCTATCTCTCTATTTACCTACTAACTCTCTATCTCCCTACCTCTCTATCTCCCTACCTACCTCTCTACCTAGCTACCTCTCTGTCTATTTATTCATTTAATTTGCTCCTTGTTGTATCTGTCCAACACCCAGGAGCACTCATTAATGCCAGCAGCATTTTGACTTTGGCATCTTGTGCTTGTAGGTGGAGGCTAAATGGAACCAGTATCGACATCGGTATGGATTACCGCTACAGCGTGGTGGAAGGCAACCTGTTGATCAATAATCCCAATAAAACCCAAGATCCTGGAACATACCAGTGTGTAGCAACAAACCCCTTTGGAACCATTGTCAGCAGAGAAGCAAAGCTGCAGTTTGCTTGTAAGTAGCAACACAACCTCCATCCCTGCAGCACGCTGGAAAAACTGAGAGCATTGCCTCCATCCTCTGCCCTTTTCCTGCTGCACAACAAAGGATTCCCTGAGCTGTTAGTGGAGTAAACACCTGGATTTAGAGGGGAAAGGGAAACGAGGAGGAGATGCCTTGGGCTGTGATTATTTAGCTGAAATTAAATGCAATGTGGAAGGTAAAATCTCATATTTCTTCAGCAAGAGGCCACTGAGGAAAGTGTCTGGATCTTATCATTGATTTTTCCTTCCCCTGGGGAATTAAAGCTTCAGAATGTTTCAAGGAGCAAACACTTTATAAGGGAGAAATTCACAGTGGCAGTACCCACAGGTCCTGTGCTTCAGTATAAGTCATTTCAGGGACAACTCTTGTCCTGGTTGTTCCCATTCGTGGGAGACAGATCCAGTAGAGCTCCTTCACATTTTCTAGCTGGCCAAATACAAACTTGAGTTGACTGATTCTTAGTTAGGAAAATGGAATTCAAACCCAAAGCTGCTTCTTTTCTGTTCAGTTTTGGGCTCCCCAGTTTAAGAGGGACAGGGATCTGCTGGAGAAGGTCCAGCTAAGGGAGGGCTACAAGGATGATGAGGGGACTGAGGCACTGCCTGATGAGGGGAGGCTAAAGGACCTGAGGCTGGTTAGTCTGGAGAAGAGAAGACTGAGAGGGGATTTAATCAATGTCTAGAAACATCTGAGGGCTGGGGATCAGGAAGAGGGGGACAAGCTCTGCTCACTGCTCCCTGGGATAGGCCAAGGAGCAGTGGATGGAAGCTGCAGCACAGGAGGTTCCAGCTCAGCACAAGGGGGAACTGCTTGCCTGGAAGGGTCCCAGAGCACTGGCACAGGCTGCCCAGAGAGGTTGTGGAGTCTCCTTCCCTGGAGCCTTGCCTCGAGTGCTGGGCTCAGTTTTGAGGTGCCTTAAGAAGGACATTGAGGGGCTGGAGCAGGTCCAGAGAAGGGCAACAAAGCTAGGGAGGGGTCTGGAGAGCAGGGCTGGGGGAGAGCATTAGAGGGACTTGGGGTTGTTTAGTCTGGAGGAGTCTGAGGGGTGACCTCATTGCTCCTTACAACCCTCTGAAAGGAGGCTGGAGCTGGGTGGGGATTGATCTCTTCTCCCTGGTAGCAAGAGATAGAAAGAGAGGAAATGCCCTTAGGGGAGGCTTAGTTTGGATATGAGGAATAAAAATTTTATCAAAAGACTATCAGGCACTGGAAGAGGCTGCCCAGGGAGGTGTTGGAGCCACCATCCCTGGAGCTGTTCAGAAAACGAGTAGACATGGTGCTTGGGGACATGGTTTAATGGCCATGGTGTTCTGTTGACACTTGGACTTGATCTTAGGGGGCTCTTCCAACCAAAATGTTCCCATGGTTGCTTAAAGACTCAAGACTGTGCTGCTTAACCTGTCCACAGCTTTCCCCTTTATCCCAGCAGTGCCTAACTGCAGCCTGGCTGCAGGGCTGTGGGATTGTTGTGTTAGCTCATTTGGATTTCTGAGAGAGGTCATTGCTGAGTCTTGTGAGGCTAATGCCAGGGGGGGTTGAGATGGATTTGTTTTTCCTCTCCTCTGAAGGGTTAAATTGTGAATCCTGGGGCAGCATTAATACCTGTTTGTTCCTTCTTCAAGGGCTGTATTATTCTCCTCTCACATTTTCACTGCAGATTAAACTCTGATCTCTCTCTTCAACCTCCTGCAGGGGTCAGAGAAGGTCAGCAATTTAATCCTTCAAATATGTATTTGGGTTACAAACTTATTATGGTAAAACTGATAATATTTCCCCCCTCCCCTCCCCCATACTTGCTTTGTGCTTTATCATTTACATTTGAAAATTTTCTTTTTGAAATTTTATTTCCCTTTAAAAAATTCTTTCCCAGTGCCAGCTCTGTCTGCATTTGAATGTTCATAGAATCAGCCAGCTTGGAAGAGACCTCTAAGTTCACCCAGCCCAGCCTAGCACCCAGCCCTGGGCAGTCAACCAGACCATGGCACTAAGTGCCCCAGCCAGGCTTGTCTGCAGCACCGCCAGGGACGGCAACTCCACCACCTCCCTGGGCAGCCCATTCCAATGCCACTCACTCTCTCTGCCAACACCTTCCTCCTAACATCCAGCCTAGACCTGCCCTGGCACAGCTTGAGGCTGTGTCCCCTTGTTCTGTTGCTGGCTGCCTGGCAGCAGAGCCCAACCCCACCTGGCTACAGCCTCCCTTCAGGGAGCTGCAGACAGCAATGAGCTCTGCCCTGAGCCTCCTCTTCTGCAGGCTGCACACCCCCAGCTCCCTCTCTGCCTGGCTGCTCTCAGCCACTCTGGCCCCAGCCTGTAGTGCTGCTTGGGGTTGTTGTGGCCAAAGTGCAGAACCCTGCACTTGGCCTTGTTCAGTCTCATCCCTTTGGCCTCTGCCCACCCCTCCAGCCTGGCCAGGTCCCTCTGCAGGGCTCTCCTACCCTCCAACAGCTCCACAGCTGCTCCTAGCTTGGTGTCATCTGCAAATTTACTGTTGCTGGACTGAATCCCCTGGTCCAGATCGTCAGTAAAGACACTGAACACAATCAGGCCCAGCACTGATAATTACTTTCAGCAAGTTAAGGATTCTGCTCTGCCACAGTAGCTGAATATGGATTAATGATACCCTAACCCCTGTGTCTATAGCAATGCAGGCACTCAGCAACTAAAACCAATAAAAACCCCAAGCCCAAGCTTTAATCTCCAAGTCTGGATTCTAAGAGTGACTCTTCCAAACTGCTGTCCAAAACCACAGTTGCTCTAGATTAAATTATCTGCTTTTGATTTGAGGGGGATAGGGCTGAGCTTGACAATTTTATTCACTCTACTGTAGCTTCTGTTTGGAAATAACAGTGAAATCAATAAGAAGTTATGCCTAGAAAAGAAGCAGAGCTCTGATGCAGCAGTTTGGAGATGTTCCCACCCCTTCAGACACAGGATTCAAGTTGTTTACTGTGGCCTGCATCCTGCTTCTGTTTCATTCGACAATAAAGCTCCTATTGATTTTTAGTGGCACCAGAGCTGGACCATACCCCTCAGAAAGTGATGAATTTGCAGCTTGTTCTGCCTGCTCAGCTCCTGCTCCCTTTGGCATGGCTCAGAGGTGCTGTGCAGCTCTTGGATGTGGGCAGGAGCGTGGCACAGCTCAGTGTGGAGAGGTCACCACAAGTTGGATGAGCTTTGAGTGTCCTTACCAAATTATTGCTACTGAGTGGGGAATCTTTTCCAGAATGGAAGAGCAGTGCAGCCAGGTGCTGAAAGTTGCTTTTATATCCACATCTCCACAGCATGGAGGTCTTCTGCCTTCCTGCAGCCACCTGAAAGGAGGTTGAAGAGAGGTGAGGGTCAGGCTCTTTTCCCAAGGTACAAGCAACAGGATGAGAGGAAATGGCCTCAGGTTACACCAAGAGAGGTTTAGGTTGGATATCAGGTGAATGTTTTCCCTGAGAAGGCTGCACAGGGCATTGGTGGAGGCTCCATCTCTGAAGGAACTGAAAAGCCATGGAGCTGTGGTGCTGAGGGACATGTTTTAATGGTGACCTGCCAGTGCTGGATCAATGATTGGGCTTGAAGGTCCAAAAGGTCTCATCCAGCTGAAATGATTCTGATTCCATAGGCACAAAACCATGAAGTGGAGGCCTGGGAAAGGCTTCAAGAGGTCTACAGGGTGAGACAGCATCAGGCTCCTTCCTTAGAGAAGCTCTCCAGCCTCTTCTGCACAGCATTTGCAGACCATTCTCAGGAGTGTGGCTTTGGAGGATTAGATATCAGAGAATCACAGAATCAGTCAGAGTTGGAAGAGACCACAAAGGTCAGCCAGTTCCAAGCTCCCTACCATGGGCAGGGACACCTCACACTATGTTAGGCTGTCCAGAGCCTCATCCAGCCTGGCCTTAAACACCTCCAGGGATGAGGCTTCCAATGCCTCCCTGGGCAACCCCTTCCAGGCTCTCACCACCCTCATGCTGAACAATTTCATCGTAACATCCAGTCTGAACCTACTCATTTCTAACTTTATTCCATTCCCCCCCCCAGTCCTATCACTACCTGACAGCCTAAAAAGTCCCTCCCCAGCTTTCTTGTAGGCCCCCTTAAGATACTGAAAGGTCACAATAAGGTCACCTGGGAGCCTTCTCCTCTCCATCAACATCTAATTTCCCTTATTTTTGGTAGCCTCTGCTAGTGCCAGGCTTACCTTACTAGCATCTGCCCCTGGTTGTCTGCAGCATGTTCTACTCCATGCCACAGGTGGGTTGGAACTACATGATCCTTGTGGTCCCTTCCAACTCTGACTGATTCTATGATTCTATATACACAAATATTTACAGTTAGATAAAAGTTAAAAGTAATACAGAAGCTCAATACCCCTCCCAGAAACAATCAGAGTCCCCAGGAGGGCTCCTGACCCAATTTCCCCTTCCCTCTCCCTCTTTCCCTGCCTTCAGCGATAACCAGATCAGCCCATGTATATCTCACATGATAAATCTGGAGATCTGAGATGAGATGTCAAGAAGACAGTAAGGAGGTTAGAGGGAAAAGGGTTAGGTGGATTGCTGGTGAGGGGCCTGGAACGCAAACCCTATGAGGAGAGGCTGAGGGAGCTGGGGTTGTTTAGCCTGGAGGCTCAGGGGGGACCTCACTGCTGTCTGCAACTACTTGAAGGGAGGCTGTAGCTAGGTGCGGTTGGGCTCTGCTGCCAGGCACCCAGCAGCAGAACAAAGAATCATAGAATCAGCCAGGTTGGAAGAGATCTCCAAGATCATCCAGTCCAACCTAGCACCCAGCCCTGTCCAGTCAACCAGACCATGGCACTAAGTGCCCCATCCAGGCTTTGCTTGAACACCCCCAAGGACAGCGACTCCACCACCTCCCTGGGCAGCCCATTCCAAGGGAACTTCTCTCTCCCAAACAGCTTCCAGCCTTAGTCAGTGGCTGCCTGCCTGCCCTGGCTGCTGTGGCACCAGTGATGCCAGTGCCTGCTGCACTGTGCTCTTGGGCATTCGGGTGAAATTCTGACCTGAAGATCCCTCAGGGAGAGAAATCAACAACAGTCCTTATCTGTGACTGAATGGAAAATGTGCTGGGGTGGGAGTCCTGTGCTGCTGTCATTACCACAGTTAAACACACAGACCCATCACAACATCTGATGGGTAACACAGCCATGGGTAACATCAAGACAACCTGTAGCCAGGTAGGGTTGGGCTCCTCTGCCAGGCAAGCAGCAACAGAACAAGGGGACACAGCCTCAAGTTGTGCCAGGGCAGGTCTAGGCTGGATGTTAGGAGGAAGTTCTTCACAGAGAGAGTGATTGGCATTGGAATGGGCTGCCCAGGGAGGTAGTGGAGTCACCATCCCTGGAGGTGTTGAAGTCAAGATTGAATGAGGCACTTAGTGCCATGGTCTAGTTGATTGGGCAGGGCTGGGTGCTAGGCTGGGCTGGATGATCTTGGAGGTCTCTTCCAACCTGGTTGATTCTGTGACTAGAGAGTTAAGGCAGAGACAGCCACAGAGACCAGACTGCCAAAAAGAAGGCACAGCCAGCAGTGAGAGGTGAGCAGTGTGTGAGCAGTGAGTGCCTTACCTCTCTTCTGACTAGTTGTGTTTCTCAGCAGAAGGATGAGTGGCACAGGGTACTGTTGTTCTCTTTTCTTCTCACAGCTAAGGATTTCATTTCACTCAGTAAAATACTTCAATTAACCTCAAACCAGCACACCAGGGATGGGGCCATGGCTCCTCTCTGCTTTCCCAGCAGATGACTCCATCTTCTCCCATGGAGCCACCCCCAGTGCTGTAGATGAAATATCCTTTCCCTGCTGTGATAACCAGACTCAATTTGGCTTTAAACTCCTTGGCAGGATTTGCAGTTTAACCTGAGCATACACAAAGACAGCAGCACCTGCAGTAATGCTGCTTTGGCATGAACCCTCTGGAGAGCTGCTGAGTAGCCAGGCAGGAGCTGTTGCCTTTCTCATCCTGTTGGTCAGGTGTTGTTGGGTTGGAAATGAGCATCCAAAGAGGCAAATGAAGTTCAGACTGGTGTGGGTTGGTTTGCAGTCATGTTGTTGCTGTGGCCTCCTGTTGTCAGAACTGCCTGAAAGTGATGACTGTGAACCATGAGCTGTTAGAGAAATGGCACCTCCTTTTCAGGGGTGGGAGTTAGCATCTTGCACACCTCTTCAGTGGGAGGACAGTTGGTGTCCTTCATCCCACTGCTCTGACATCCCACTGGTGTCTTTCCAACTTGGAATCTGTAATTTCACAGCTCCATGCTAATGAATCATAGAATCAGCCAGGTTGGAAGAGACCTCCAAGCTCAGCCAGTCCAACCTAGCACCCAGCCCTGGCCAATCAACCAGACCATGGCACTAAGTGCCCCAACCAGACTTTGCTTCAACACCTCCAGGGATGATGACTCCACCACCTCCCTGGGCAGCCCATTCCAATGCCAGTCAGTCTCTCTAGCAAGAACTTCCTCCTAACATCCAGCCTGTACCTCCCCTGGCACAACTTGAGACTGTGTCCTCTTGTTCCGTAGCTGCTTGCCTGGGAGCAGAGCCCAACCCCATCTAGGCACAGCCTCACTTCAGGTAGCTGTAGCCGGCAATGAGGTCACCCCTGAGCCTCCTCTTCTCCAGGCTAAATGCTCTTGGTATTGCATGCAGTTAGCAAAACTAATCTGAAGGTGTCTAGGGGGGCTGAGATACCAATTTTTAGCAGAGAAATGAGGCCCCAGGAGAGGAAGAACAACAGAGCTGAGGGATGGATGTCCTCAGAGGACGCTGGAGCTGCAGTAAAGCGTCACTGTGTTGCGCTTGAGAGCCCAGGGCTGCGGGCAATGAGATGAAATGGAAGGGGAAATGTCTCCTCCTCCTCCTCCCTCTTCTCCTGCAGACAGCCCTGGTCAAGCAAAGTGGTTGATTTTTTTGTGTGTGAGATTTAGTCTGAACTGTTTTGCTGTGTTTGAAGATTAAATTGTGCCTGAAGGGGAAGGGTTTGGAAGTGGAATTCTTTTTACGGTGAACCGGGGCAGGCTCAGACTTAGCTTCTGTACATGAGAAAAGGAGGCTGAGGGGAGACCTTCTCACTGTCTGCAACTACCTGAAAGGAGGTTGAAGACAGGTGGGAGTCTGTCTCTTTCCCCAGGTAACAAATGACAGGGTGAGAGGAAACAGCCTCAAGTTGTGCCAGGTTTAGATTGGCTATTAGGGGGAAAAAATTCCTCAGTGAAAGAGTGACTAAGCCCTGGAACAGGCTGCCCAGGACAGTGGTGGAACCCTCATGCCTGGAGGAGTTTAAAAGCCTGTGGATGTGGTGCCGAGGGACATGGTTTGGTGGTGGAGTTGTCAGTGTGAGGTTAATGGTTGCACTTGATAATCCTTGAGGTCTTTTCCGGCCATCCATGCCCCTGGGATACATTGTCCATTGGCTAATGCAGTTGTAGGAACACTGAATTCCCTCCTCATTGCCACGAGCATGCTCCTAACCCTCCAGCGTGCAGACACCCCTCAGAACTTCATTAGAATCATCAGTCAGGGTGTGAAGAGACCACAAGGATCAGCCAGTTCCAACCCCCCTGCCATGGGCAGGGACACCCTACCCTAGAGCAGGCTGCCCACAGCCTCAGCCAGCCTGGCCTTAAACACCTCCAGCCATGGGGCCTCAACCACCTCCCTGGGCAACCCATTCCAGCCTCTCACCACTCTCATGCTCAACAACTTCCTCCTCACCTCCAGGCTGACTCTCCCCACCTTCAGCTTTCCTCCATTCCCCCAAGTCCTGTCACTCCCTGACAGCCTAAAAAGTCCCTCCCCATCTTTTTTGTAGCCCCTGGAAGGCCACAAGAAGGTCACCTGGGAGCCTCCTCTGCTCCAGCCTGCACAGCTCCAGCTCTTTCAGTCTGTGCTCACAGCAGAGCTCCTGCAGCCCTCTGAGCATCCTCCTGGCCCTGCTCTGGACACACTCCAGCATCTCCACATCCCTCTTGTCCCAGGGGCTCCAGAGCTGGAGGCAGTACACCAGGTGGGGTCTCAGCAGCACAGAGCAGAGAGGGAGGATCTCTTCCCTCACCCTGCTGGCCACAATTGTCCTGATGCAGCCCAGAGTCTGCTTGGCTTTCTGGGCTGCAAGTGCACACTGCTGGCTCCAGTTGAGCCTCTCATCCACCAGCGCCCCCAGGTCCCTCTCCTCAGGGCTGCTCTCCAGCCACTCACTGCCCAGCCTGGATTTGTGCCTGGGATTGCCTCAACCCAATTAGGAGAATTTGTTTTCTAGAAGGGTTTCTGCAAAGTCATTGTTAGACATGAGTTAGAAGCTTGGACTCAGCACTGCACAGTGCAACCAGTCCTGATGTGGTTGTGGAGAGAATACTTTGAGTCTTCAACCTACCATCTCCAAATAATTCCATTCTGATGGGAGAAAAAAGGAAATTACCCCCCAACATTATAGTGAAAGGGATTCTTCTCCATATTCCCATTGCTGGAATGGTTCCTGGACCCAAGCAAATCCCATCATTTTTTGCTGTTAGTTGCTAAGAAACAAACTCTAATTGCTGCTCCTGTTCCTCCCTGCTGGACCTGAAGTGCCTTCATTTTGCTTCGTGGAGATGAAATGATGAAGTCATTCTTTCAAGAACAATTAATCATGAAGACATTTGCAGGGACCCACCAAACTCTCTGCCTCCCCTAAACAAACCAGCCCAGCAACCACTGCAGGGATTGATTCCTTGGAGCTGTTTTGCACCTGAATGAAATCGTTGCCGCAGGGATTCTCCAGCCTCTGGGCGTGGAGAGAAGGTGATGTGTTTGGAACACCCTGGAAATCAAGGAGATGGAGGGTTTAGGCTGGCTTGCTTTGGGTTTTTTTTTTTGCCAGGAGTCAGGATGCATCTGGAAAGATTGGGTGTGCACAGTTCTGCCTGTCCTCCAGATCCCATCAGCTGTCCCTGCTTGTTCTCCTCGGGAAGTTTGGTTTGTCATGGCTGTGCTGGCTGGGAAGGGCACAAACCCAGCCCCCTGTGTTCTCCTGCCTTATGCACAGGCTCACAGGGTGCCAGGGATTGGAAGGGACCCAAAGAGCTCATCCAGTCCAACCCCCCTTCCAGAGCAGGACCACACAATCTAGCTCAGAGCACACAGGAACACATCCAGACAGGCCTGGAAAGGCTCCAGAGAAGGAGACTCCACAACCTCTCTGGGCAGCCTGTGCCAGGGCTCTGGGACCCTTCCAGGCAAGAAGTTCCCCCTTGTGTTGAGCTGGAACCTCCTGTGCTGCAGCTTCCATCCATTGCTCCTTGTCCTATCCCAGGGAGCAGTGAGCAGAGCCTGTCCCCCCCTCCTGACCCCCAGCCCTCAGATATTGATAGACATTGATTAAATCCCCTCTCAGTCTTCTTCTCTCCAGACTAAGCAGCCCCAGGTCCCTCAGCCTCTCCTCATCAGGCAGTGCCTCAGTCCCCTCATCATCCTCATAGCCCTCTGCTTGCCTTTTCTGCTTCTCTGAAAACCTCCCTGAGTGAGAGTCTTCGGCATCCTGGGTGGGAGCTGCCCACCTGCACTAAGATGGGGAGATCACAGAATCCCAGACTGATTTGGGTTTGGGTTGGAAGGGACCCTTAAAGCTCATCTAGTCCAACCACCCTGCACGTCAGCTGGGACAGCAGCTGAAGATGAGCCAGCAGCATGGCCAAGGTGCCAAGAAGCCCAACAGCATCCTGATCTGCATCAGTAGTGTGAGAAGCATGAGCAGAGAAGTTCATGCTTGTTACACTCTTAAGCTTGGAGAAGAGGAGACTGAGAAATGGTTATTAATATATGCAAGTGAGTGCCAGGAGGCTGGAGCCAGGCTCTGCTGGGTGATGCCCAGGGACTGGGCACTGGGTGGAAGCTGAGGCATAGGAAGTTCTATGGCAACTGAGGAGGAATTTTTTGCCTGTGAGGGTGCCAGAGCCCTGGAACAGGTTGCCCAGGGTGGTTGTGGAGTCTTCCTCTTTGGACATAATCAAGAACCATCTGGATGAGGTCCTGTGTGATCTGCTCTGGCAGATCCTGCTCTGGCAGATCCTGCTCTGGCAGAGGGGCTGGACCAGATGAGCTCTGGAGGTCCCTTCCAGTCCCTGACATTCTGTGAGTCTATGATTCTGTGCTTGTCTTCCTGTACTCAGTGCTGGTGAGGCCATGCCTTGAGTATCATGTTTAGTTTCAGGACCTTCACTCCAAGAAGGACATCAAGGGGCTGGAGCAGATCCAGAGAAGGGCAAGAAAGCTGGGGAAGGGTCTGGAGAACAGGCCTGGGAGAAGCAGCTGAAGGACTCAGGGTGGTTCAGTCTGGCTGTTCAGGCTGAGGGGAGACCTGAAGTTCCATGTCCACATGTTGCTTGAACATGTCCAGGGATGGTGACTCCACCACCTCCCTGGGCAGCTCTATTGCCCATAAGCAGCCAGGGCAGAGATATGCTGGAGAGGAAAAGGCTCCCAGATGACCTTATTGTAACCTTTCAGTATCTGAAGGGGGCTACAGGAAAGCTGGGGAGGGACTTTTGAGGCTGTCAGACAGTGACAGGACTGGAACAAAGCTGAAAATGGGGAGAGTCAGACTGGATGTTGGGAAGAAGTTGTTCAACATGAGGGTGGTGAGAGCCTGGAATGGGTTGCCCAGGGAGGTGGTGGAAGCCTCATCCCTGGAGGTGTTTAAGGCCAGGCTGGCTGAGGCTGTGGGCAGCCTGATCCAGTGTGAGCCCATGGCCAGGGGGCTTAGAACTGGCTGATCCTTGTGGTCCCTTCCAGCTCTGACTGATTCTGTGGTTCTGTGCTGTATCCCCATGCAGTGACCCTTGCTCCTGTACATGCCCATCACTTCTCTTTCTCATGCAGCTGTGAGTTTGGGCCACAGTTTCCCTAGCAAGCAGTCTCGAGCTGCTCTCTGTCTTCATGACAGAGATCAGAGGTTTGGCAGGTCTGTGACCCGCTGCGATCTGTGAACCAGAGGGGCTGTGATGAGCCTCAAACCACATAAACATCTGTGGTTGCAGTTAAGGCTTTTTGTGGCCAGGGTTCTTTCCCATTACAAATGTAGCCAAACATCTTGTAAAAGCTGATCCTAGAGTGGCACAAAGCTCTGAAGAGCCATGGGCACACTGTCACCTTTTCTTGGTCTTATGTCCAGAGGCTAAGGCAGGGAGCCAAGAGGACTATATTATTTCCTCACTTATTAGGATGCTTTTGACTCTATATCCCCTGGCCTGTCAAATGGAATGATTTTGTTTACCCAGTCTGGTGATATCATTATCTTTAGGTCTGTGCACATCAGAATTGTCTTCAAATGTGTGCTGCTGAGACTCCATCTTGAGTATTGCATTCAGTTTTGGGCTCCCCAGTTGAAGAGGGACAGGGATCTGCTGGAGAAGGTCCAAGGGAGGGTTGTGTGAATGATGAGGGGATTGGAACACTGCCTGATGAGGAGAGGCTGAGGGACCTGAGCCTGTTTAGTCTGGAGAGAAGAAGACTGAGAGGGGATTTAATCAACTGTCTGAGGGCTGGGGGTCAGGAGTGGGGGGACAGGCTCTGCTCACTGCTCCCTGGGATAGGACAAGAAGCAATGGATGGAAGCTGCAGCACAGGAGGTTCCAGCTCAGCACAAGGGGGAACTTCTTGCCTGGAAGGGTCCCAGGGCACTGGCACAGGCTGCCCAGAGAGGTTGTGGAGTCTCCTTCTCTGGAGCCTTTCCAGGCCTGTCTGGATGTGTTCCTGTGTGCCCTGAGCTAGATTGTGTGGTCCTGCTCTGGTAGGGGAGGTTGGACTGGATGATCTCTTTGGGTTCCTTCCAACCCCTGCTATCCTATGAGCCTGTGAAAATCATGGCTACAGCACCCACTGGTCAAGCACAGTTCCAAATACCAGAAGTAGACTCTGCAAGAAAATTTCTGTTCCTGTGGATGGACTTTAAGGCCAATGCAGGGAAGTTTTGTTCTAGTGGCTGCTTTTGGATTGTTTTGTTTTTCCTTTCCCTTTCCCCTTCTGGAAAGCAAAAGCAGGGAGTCATTGTTGGCATGCAGAGGACAGCAGAGCTTTAAATCTGTGTGTCAGGAGTTGTCCTGTGTTAGTTTCCCTGTCTGCAGGAGACGTGACTGCCATTTCATCACTCATTAGACATGAGAGATGAATGGAATGAAAAAATAGTTCCTCTCTAAGAGATGCTGCCCAGCATCATAATTTGCATTTCCATAGGCAGGCTGAGCCATCAGAGAACCCTCTGAGGAGCAGCAGCTCTGCAGGGTCTTTTCCCTTTCTCTTTCTATCAAGGAAAGGAAAATTGTTCTTGGAAACTCTGGCTCAGTGAGCTTGTGGCACGTTGTTCTATGTGGTTTGGGGTTTGAATTTGCTCTCTTGTAGCTGTGCAAAGTAGGAAGGTGCACAGGCAAAATGACCTCCCTGCTCCTGCTGGCCTGCATCAGGAATGGTGTGGCTAGCAGGAGCAGGGAGGTCATTCTGCCCCTGTACTCTGCACTGGTTAGACCACACCTTGAGTTCTGTGTCTAGTTCTGGGCCCCCCAGTTTAAGAGGGACATTGAGATTCTTGAGCGTGTCCAGAGAAGGGCAACGAGGCTGGGGAGAGGCCTCGAGCACAGCCCTACGAGGAGAGGCTGAGGGAGCTGGGATTGGTTAGCCTGGAGAAGAGGAGGCTCAGGGCAGACCTCATTGCTGTCTACAACTACCTGAGGGGTGGTTGTAGCCAGGAGGAGGTTGCTTCTCTCAGGCAGCCAGCACCAGAACAAGAGGACACAGCCTCAAGCTGTGCCAGGGGAAATTTAGGCTCGAGGTGAGGAGAAAGTTCTTCAGTGAGAGAGTCATTGGACACTGGAATGGGCTGCCCAGGGAGGTGGTGGAGTCGCCGTCCCTGGAGCTGTTCAAGGCAGGATTGGACGTGGCACTTGGTGCCATGGTCTAGCCTTGAGCTCTGTGGTAACAGGTTGGACTTGATGATCTGTGAGGTCTCTTCCAACCCTGGTGATACTGTGAGACTGTGATAATCATAGGATAGAATAGAATCAGAGAATAGAGTCCTGTGGTCTGGTGGGGAGCACACAGACCACCTGCACTCATAGGGACTTGGAAGGGAGATCAGCCAGTCCAATTCCTCTGCTAAAACAGGGCACCCACAGCAACTTGCCCAGGAGTACAGTACACAGCTGGGCTTGGAAACTCTCCACACAATGAGACTCCACTACCTCTCTGGGCAGACTGCTCCAGGCCTCCAGCATCATCACAGGATCTTAGGGGTTGGAAGGAACCTCCATAGATCATCGAATCCAACCCCCCTGTCAGAGCATCATCCTGCTCAGATGGAACTTTGTAGGTTCCAGTTTGTGCCTGTTGATCCTTGTCCTGTTCCTGGGCAACGCTGAGCAGAGCCTGACCCCAGCCTCTTGCCTCCCAGAGCTCCTTCCTCTCTTGCTGAGCATTGCTCAGCTGCCCTCTGGAGCTGCTCTTTTGCAGGCTCCCAGCCCCAGGGCTGTCAGCCTTTGCTGCTCACAGAACTGCTCCAGGCCTCTCAGCAGCTTTGTAGCCTCCACTGGACTCTCTCCAGTAGTTTCCTTTTTCTCTTGACCTGGGGAGCCCAAACCTGGATCCAGTCCTCCAGATGTGATCTCACTAGAGCAGAGCAGAGGAGGAAGAGAAGCTCCCTCAACCAATGGCAGTTAATGCCCACCTGTGAAGTCCAAGAGAGCTGTGCAGTATCTCCTGCCAGCAAAAGTACTGGTTTGTGGCTATTGCACAGTCATCTGTGTGGAAGAAGATGTTCAATAACTGTTGTTTGGCTAGGAAAATAGAAGAGAATAAAACTTCTGAGTATAAAGTATCTCCCTTCAAGTCAACCCAAGGGGGAAATGTCTGCCCAGAGGTTCCAGATGAAAGTCATAAATAAAATACTCTGAGTCCTCAGCACTTTGTCTCAAGCAGGAGAGAGTTGCTTCAAAATGAGCATTTGAAATACCTCCTACAGAAGGCAGCTTTAATGAAATGGAACAGAGAGCTGAGGAGGTTCCTTTACTTCTTTGAGGTTGTTTTTCTTCTTGTGGTAACCTCACAGAGTGATTTGATTTGGGAAGGGAACAGCAGGTGACTTGCAGGTGCTGCTAAGAGCTCCTATTCCCCAGGAAGATGAGGGGCATGAAGGGGGGGGGGGGGGGGAAGCACTGGGGCTGCCCTGTTGCTCTTTTGGAACCAAGGATCAAATCCCAGCAAGGGGCTGAGATCACAGATTCAGCCAGGTTGGAAGAGACCTCCAAGCTCAGCCAGCCCAACCTAGCACCCAGCCCTGCCCAATCAACCAGACCATGGCACTAAGTGCCCCAGCCAGGCTTGGCTTCAACACCTCCAGGCACAGCAACTCCACCACCTCCCTGGGCAGCCCATTCCAATGCCAATCACTCTCTCTGCCAACAACTTCCTCCTCACATCCAGCCTAGACCTCTCCTGGCACAGCTTCAGACTGGGTCCCCTTGTTCTGTTGCTGGTTGCCTGGCAGCAGAGCCCAACCCCACCTGGCTACAGCCTCCTTTCAGCTAGCTGCAGACAGCAATGAGCTCTGCCCTGAGCCTCCTCTTCTGCAGGCTGCACACCCCCAGCTCCCTCAGCCTCTCCTCACAGGGCTGTGCTCCAGGCCCCTCCCCAGCCTTGCTGCCCTTCTCCAAACACCTTCCAGCACCTCAACATCTCTCTTGAATTGAGGAGCCCAGAACTGGACACAGCACTCAAGGTGTGGCCTGAGCAGTGCTGAGTACAGAATGTGGTGAGTACAGGATGTGATGGGTACAGAATGTGGTGAGTACAGGATGTGGTGTTCCATCCTGAGGAGGAGAAGAGACTCCACCACTTCCCTGGGCAGCCCATTCCAATGCCAGTCACTCTCCCTGTGAAGAACTTCCCAGTTTGTACCTCCCCTGGCACAACTTGAGAAAGACCTGGAAGTCCAAACTGCCACTTGGTAGGCATGGAGAGGCCATACCTCGTTTGATACCTACAGTACTAAAGACCAAGCCCAAATATTTTCCAGAGGGCTTGGCAGGATGTTTCCCTCTACAACTTGTTCTTTTCTGTCAGCAGAAATCCCAGGGGAAATGCTGTTCTAAAGGTCAAATCAGAAAGCTTTCATCCCCAGGCTTGTAAACTACATCTGAAATCAGTGGCTCTCAAACTTATCCATCAGAGCAGCAGCTCTGGAGCTGAAACTCGATGAAGTTACATTTCAGAAGGGGGTTGTCTTCAGAGCTGCACTGCCCACCAGGCAGTCCTGACAACGACAGCGAGGACCTGGGCAGAAGAACTTCATCTGAGGAGGGTCAGGGCAGACCTCATTGCTGTCTACAGCTAGCTGAAAGGAGGCTGTAGCCAGGTGGGGTTGGGCTCTTCTGTCAGTCAGCCAGCAACAGAAGAAGGGGACACAGCCTCAAGTTGTGCCAGGGGAGGTCTAGGCTGGATGTGAGGAGGAAGTTGTTGGCAGAGAGAGTGATTGGCATTGGAATGGGCTGCCCAGGGAGGTGGTGGAGACGCTGTCCCTGGAGGTGGTCAAGAAAAGCCTGCATGAGGCACTTAGTGCCATGGTCTGGTTGATTGGGCAGGGCTGGGTGCTAGGTTGGGCTGGATGATCTTGGAGGTCTCTTCCAACCTGGGTGATTCTATTCTATTCTGTTTTATCTTTGTGTATTTGTGAAAGGGGTGTGTGTGTGTGTGTGTGACATAAAACCTGGCTTTTAAAAAGTCAGGCTCAGGTTTTATAGAGACAGTGTGGAGAGATATTAGAGCCATAAATATCAGGAGGCAAATCTTGTCAAGTGTTTCGAGAGCAAAAAGCTTTAATGCTTTTGTGGGTGCTAGTCATCAGTTAAAGTGCTTTCAGGCTGCCTTCGTGGAGACAGGCTATGATTTCCTCCAACCAATGCCCTCTGCAATCTGAAATTGATTGAGATGCACTGGAATCTCATCTTCAAGACTACTTTACGGGCCAGAGTAGCTTCGTTTATAGTCTACAGCCAATGAAGTCTTAATACTCCATGGACAATGATGCAAATTACTTCTGTCTCCATCTGCTTGTGTGTTTTGTCCAGGTTGTGAAAAGGAAGTTCTTCACAGAGAGAGTGATTGGCATTGGAATGGGCTGCCCAGGGAGGTGGTGGAGTCACCATCCCTGGAGGTGTTCAGGAAAAGACTGGATGAGGCTCTTAGTGCCATGGTCTGGTTGACTGTATAGGGCTGGGTGCTAGGTTGGACTGGGTGAGCTTGGAGGTCTCTTCCAACCTGGTTGATTCTATTCTATTCTGTTCTAAAATAAGTATCTTCTTGGGCAGGGGGGAGGGGGGGAAAGCTATGCAAATGTGATGGAACTGATTTGGAAGAGGGCTCAGGAGCTTGGTGTAAGGTTCTTTGTTCAGTGTGACCCAGGAAGATTTGGCCAATGCCTCTGCTCAGTGTTTGCTTTCGTTCACCATGATGCCACAGTCTCACAGTATCACCAAGGTTGGAAGAGACCTCATAGATCATCAAGTCCAACCCATTACCACAGAGCTCAAGGCTAGACCATGGCACCAAGTGCCACGTCCAATCCTGCCTTGAACAGCTCCAGGGACGGCTATTGGGACTCCCCTGGAGGGGAGTCATTAATAGGCACAAAACCCCCATTGACTTCCATCCAAGGGCTGAAGATGACCTTAAACATCATTCTGAATTTCAGCTGGCTGGGATCATCTTCAAATTACAGAAGGGGTATGAGAATGCAAACCCCATTATGCTCTGTAAATCTCTTTAAGTCGTGCCTGAAGATTGACTTTAGGCGTCTGAGCCGTAGCTGTGTACCTAAGTGGATTGTGCATTTCACAGCCATGAAGATCCAATTACCCCTTACCTCTACCACTGCTTTACCTCCTGTTGTACAGGCACTTTGGAGTTCAGTCAATATATGTAGTAAAGGTGGTGCTTTCTCCACTACAGAAGCCCCCCAAATTACCAGTGATTGTGTGAGGTTTAACAGGGCCAAGTGCCAGGTCGTGCACTTTGGACACAACAACCCCCAGCAGCCCTACAGGCTGGGGGAGGAGTGGCTGCAGAGCTGCCTGGTGGAAAAGGACCTGGGGGTGTTGGTGGCCAGCAGCTGAACATGAGCCAGCAGTGTGCCCAGGTGGCCAAGAACATGAGCCAGCAGTGTGCCCAGGTGGCCAAGAAGGCCAACAGCATCCTGGCCTGGATCAGCAATGCTTTGACTGGCAGGAATAGGGAGGTGCTCACGCCCCTGTACTTGGCACTCGTGAGCCCACACCTCGAGTCCTGTGTCCAGTTTGGGTCACCACAGTACAGGAGGGACACTGAGGTGCTGGAGCAGGTGCAGAGAAGGGCATGAGCCTGGGGGGAGGTCTGGCAAACATGGCCTATGAGGAGCGGCTGAGGGAGCTGGGGGTGTTTAGTCTGGAGAAGAGGAAGCTGAGAGGGGATGTGATTGCCCTCCAGAACTACCTAAAAGGAGGTTGCAGTGAGGCTGGAGCTGGTCTCTTCTCCTGAATTACTAATGATAGGACAAGAGGAAATGGCCTCAAGTTGTGTCAGGGGAGGTTTAGGTTGCACATTGGGAGGAAGTTCTTTACTGAGCAGGTGGTCAGGCACTGGAACAGGCTGCCCAGGGAGGTGGTGGAGTTGCCATCCCTGGAGGTGTTTAAAAGAGGAGTGGATGTGGCACTTGAGGCTGTGGTCTGGTGATGAAGGATGCTGGGTGAAGGTTGGACTGGCTGATCCTGGTGGTCCTTTCCAAGCATAGCGATTCACAGCGGTTAGATGTTGTGCTGAGGGATTTGGTTGAGTCAAGGACCTGTCAGTGTGAAACTAATGATTGGACTTGAGGAGCTTGAAGGGCTTTGCCATTCTAAGAGATTCTGTGATCAAGTTTTAGCTTCCTAACTGGCCAAGTTTTAACTGCTCAGGTTCTTTTCTAACCATTCCAAGTGCCTCATATCCAAAGCACAACTAAGACTCAAGGGGTGAAATGCCAAACCAGGCTCCCCCTGCAATCGACACAGGCTGAAAGAAGCCCTCATGTGCTGATCCAAGGGTTTGCTGATAACCTAACTGAGGTATTAGTAACCTAATCAAAGACTTATTTTTAGTACAGGTACAATGATACTGAGGCTGGATGCAGAGGATCAAATTATTGCTGATTGCTTTGTTAGGAGAAGGTGATGGTGGGGAGGAGCAGCAGGTCAAGAGAGGTGATTCTGCCACTCTGGTCTAGTCAGACCTCACCTGGAGTACTGTGTCCAGCCTTTGGACAGGCTGGACAAGAAGTACAAGACACAAGAAGTACAAAGACCTGCTGGAGAGAGCCAAGAGGAGGGCACAAAGATAATCAGAGGGCTGCAACATCTCTTTTATGAGGGCAGGCTGAAAGAATTGAGGCTGTTCAGCCTGGAGAAGAGAAGGCTCCAGGACAACCTTAGAGCTGCATTTCAACATCTGAGCAGGGCTTACAGGAATGCTGGGGAGTGACTTAGAATAATAGGACAAGGGGCAATGGTTTGAAACTGGAGCAGGGCAGATTTAGGTTGGACATCAGGAGGAATTTCTGTGCAGTGAGAGTGGTGAAACACTGGAACAGGTTGCCCAGGGATGTGTTTGAGACCCTGTCCCTGAACATGTTCAGGAGACTTCATGTGGCCCTGGGCAGCCTGCTCCAGTTGGAGGTGTAGGGACCTTTGTAGGGACCTCAAAGGGTGACCTTTGAGGATTCCTTCCAAGACTGGGTGAGGCACTTAGTGCCATGGTCTAATTGATTGGACAGGGCTGGGTGCTAGGTTGGACTGGATGAGCTTGGAGGTCTCTTCTAACCTGTTTGACTCTATGATTCTATGAAACCTGTTGTAGTGGGAGGTGTCCCTGCCTATGGCAGGGGCTTGGAACTGGATGATCTTTGAGGTCTTCCTTCCAACTTAAGCCATTCAGTGATTCTAAACTGCCTCTGGCTGGGCCTGGCTGCAGATGTTTTTACACACTCACTACTACCCCTGTACTGCCTGCTTTGTTTTCATTGCTTCCTGTCCCAGTTGCATCTCAGTTTTCCTGGATGTGTCTTACACAGCTGCTGTTCTTACTCATGGGTGTCTTGGCTCCAGCCAGACTGGAGGGCATGGCTGATGAGGAGAGGCTGAGGGACCTGGGGCTGCTTAGTCTGGAGAAGAGAAGACTGAGAGGGGATTTGATAAATGTTGATAAGTATCTGAAGGCTGCCAGGAGAGGGGGGACAGGCTCTGCTCACTGCTCCCTGGGATAGGACAAGGAGCAATGGGGGTAAGTTGCAGCACAGGAGGTTCCTCCCCAACACAAGGGGGAACTTCTTTCCTGTAAGGGTCCCAGAGCACTGGCACAGGCTGCCCAGAGAGGTTGTGGAGTCTCCTTCTCTGGAGCCTTTCAAGGCCTGTCTGGATGTGTTCCTGTGTGATCTGTGCTAGATAGGATTGTCCTGCTCTGGCAGGGGGCTTGGACTGGATGATCTCCTTGGGTCCCTTCCAACCCCTAACATCCTGTGATCCCTGGGATCTGTCCCTTTGGTGAGGAGAAGTTGTGCTCACAGCTTGGAGCCATCCTGGCTGCACCAGCATGACCTTTGCATTTATCTCGTGGTTGCATCCTTGGGATCCTGCATTACAATCCCTCATTTTCCTTTCAATCACATACTTCCTTTTGTCAGGGTTCATTGAATATCTCACTCTGTAGGAGTAATGATCCATTTGAAGACAGAGACAGATACATAGATACAGGTATTATGCTTTGGTAGCTGCTTGCTATTAACATCGACTCAGTAGAGCAATATCACTGATGTGTTATCAACTTTGCTTTACAGAAGTCTCCAGAGAGAGACTTTAAGTAAAACAGAGCAGCATAAAAGCCACTAAAAGTTCTTTTGGGTTGAATTGTTACTTTTTTTTCCTTCTCTAAGCCTGAGCATTAGTCAGGTTTTGTCTTGGAAATTGAAATCCAGTGATGTATGAAGAAGTGATTGATGTATGTATGGCTTTTTGTTGTTGTTGGAATGGAGGAGGAGGAGGAGGAGTTTCATACCAGTGAAATCAAAGAATAGAGGAAAAATAGATTAAATAGATTAAAAATGTTGGGGGATGAGAAGCTGGATGTGAGCCAGCAATGCCCACCTGCAGCCCAGAAGGCAAATCTGGGCTGAAGTGCATTCAGTTTGGGGCTCCTCAGTTGAAGAGGGATAGGGAAAAGGTTCGGCAGAGGGCTACAAGGATTAGGGACTGGAGCACTGCCTGATGAGGAGAGGCTGAGGGGCCTGGGGCTGCTTAGTCTGGAGAAGACTGAGAGGGGATTGAATCATTTTCTATAACTATCTGAGGGCTGGGGGTCAGCAGGGGGGGACAGGCTCTGCTCTCTGCTCCCTGGGCTAGGACAAGGAGCAATGGATGGAAGCTGCAGCAAAAGAGGTTCCAGCTCAGCACAAGAGGAATCTTCTTTCCTGTAAGGGTCCCAGAGCACTGGCACAGGCTGCCCAGAGAGGTTGTGGAGTCTCCTTCTCTGGAGCCTTTCCAGGCCTGTCTGGATGTGTTCCTGTGTGATCTGCACTAGATACACAGAATCATAGAATCAGCCAGGTTGGAAGAGACCTCCAAGATCATCCAGCCCAATCTGTCACCCATCCCTGTCCAGTCAACCAGACCATGGCACTAAGTACCTCATCCAGGCTTTGCTTGAACACCCTGAGGCACAGTGTCTCCACCACCTCCCTGGGCAGCCCATTCCAATGTATGGATTGTGTAGTCCTGCTCTGGCAGGGGTGTTCAACTGAACACAGCCCTGTGAGAAGAGACTGAGGGAGCTGGGGGTGTGCAGCCTGGAGAGGAGGAGGCTCCAGGCAGAGCTCATTGCTGTCTGCAGCTACCTGAAGGGAGGCTGTAGCCAGGTGGGGTTGGGCTCTGCTGCCAGGCACTTTAACCATTCTGTGAATCTACAACCAAGTTTCTAAAATGAAGCAGTGAGTTCTGATTTTATTTATTCATCTCTCTCTCTCTGTTTCTCCTTATCTCTATCTCTCTTTCTCTCTACATCTCTCTCTCTTACTCTATCTCTAGTTCTCTCTGTCTCTAGCTTATCTCTCTATATCTCTATTCTATCTGTCTCTATATCTCTCTCTCTCCCCCTATCTTTGTCTCTGTGTCTATTTCTATCTCTGTCTCTCTCTCCATATCTTTATCTCTGTTTCTATCTCTATCTCTCTGAGTCTGTTTCTGTCTCTATTTCTATCTTTATCTCTCTATGTCTCTATCTTTATCTCTCTCTATCTCTTTGTCTCTCTATTTCTGTCTCTCCTTATCTCTATCTATCTTTCTATATCTCTCTCTATTACTCTATCTCTAGTTCTCTCTATCTCTAGCTCTATCTCTCTATATCTCTATTCTATCTCTCTGTCTCTATCTCTATATCTTTCTCTCCCTATCTTTGTCTCTGTGTCTATTTCTATCTCTCTCCCTATCTTTATCTCTATCTCTGTTTCTACCTCTATCTATGTGACTCTATTTCTGTCTCTCTATCTATGTCTCTATCTTTATCTCTCTCTATCTCTCTGTCTCTCTATTTCTCTCTCTCTATTTCTATCTTTCTCTCTATCTTCCTCTCTCATCTCTCTGTTTTTATCTATCTATCTTTCCATCTCTCTATCTTTATTTCTATATCTCTCTGTCTCTATCTGTATCTCTCCCTCTCTCTCTCTCTCTTTACTTCCTTGCTCATTTACTTATTTATTTATTGAAGTATGCATGCCAGTGCTTCCAGAAACCATTTTCCAAAGGAGATAAGAATCAAGGCTTAATTTTTCCATCCTTGTAACCTTATAATGATGTTCCCACCAGCTCCCACTGTTAAATATTTATCACCTGCCTGCTTTCTCTGCTTCCCAACCTGCCCTGACAACAGGTTTGTAATCATCAAAGCACAGCTCAGCTGCACTGAAAGGCAAAGTAAAACAACCCTCCCAAAAAAAGAGAGAGAGAGAGAGAGAATTAAAATGCAAGAGTCTGTTAAAGATAAAAGGCTACCAAAGCGAGTCAGCGAAGTAGTGCTCAGGTGCAGCAGCTGATGGAGCTGATCAATACCTGGTGCCACAGGGTCACCTCATCAGCTTAAGAGCAGGTTTCTTGAATTCCATGTGTGAAGAGAGAAGAGGGAGTTGTGTTGTTGCCCTCTGAAGGAGAAGGAAAGGAGAGAGGTGAAAGCAGGAATTTCATTGAATTAAAGCACTGTGTGGCTTGAGGTGAGACTTCCTTGTGGGAGTGGAAGGGTTTCTACGCAGGAGTTCCAAGGGCATCAAGAACAAGTGTCCTAAAGGGGAACAGAGCTGGCTTAGAACAGAAGTGGAGGTTGTGATTAGGCAAGGTGGTAATTCTGGAGTCAGCATGCCTGGAGGGGTTTAAAAGAGGTATGGATGTGGTGCTGGGGGCTGTGGTTTAGTAGCAGTGCTGGGATTGTGAGCTCTAGGCGAGCAGCTGGACTGGATGATCTCAGAGGTCTCCTCCAGCCTCAACAGTCCCATGACTCTATAGAAATAACCCAGCAGCGTTGCAGGTTGCTGGAGTGTTCTTTAGGCAGGTCTTCTGCCCTGGGTAAACCAGCAGCTTTTACCCCTTATCAGTCTTGCAGCTTGTGGAGACTTTTTCGCTGCTTCAGATGGTTTCTGCCATAACAGCCTCATACTGCCCACCCAGCTCCCACTCACCCACCCACCCACTGTCCCAGCTGATGTTCACTTCTCTGTCACACAGCAAAGTCCTAATCTCTGTCATTCTCAGGAGGAAACAAAAAAGGCCCAATATTAAACTCTCCTTTAATGAGTTGTTTCTCTCTTGGCAGATCTGGAGAACTTCAAAACCAGGACGAGAAGCACAGTGTCCGTCCGTCAAGGCCAAGGCATGGTGCTGCTGTGTGGACCACCACCACATTCTGGAGGTAAAGCAGTTTCTTTCTCTTGCTTTCAGCATTCTGCAGCACCTTGCAAGGTTTTCATTCTCAGGCTGTGTTTCAGGCAGTGTAAATGGCACATCTTAAAGGGGGAAGGCTGCTACAGTGCCAGCCTGACTGAGTTGCGGTGCTGAGGGATGTGGCTTAGCAGTGGGCTTGGCAGTGCTGGGTTAATGGATGGGTTTGGTGGCCTTAAAGGCATTTTCTAATGAATACAACTCTCTGAGTGAGTCACACTTGGGGATTGGATTGAGTAGATGCACTGGAAGATCTCGAGTTGGGTGTAACTGCAGAGAAAAAGCCTGATTTGACTGAATGTCCACTTAGGACATGCCCTGGTGCAAGCTATAGCAGTATGTGCATGTGTAGAAGACATGACCAAACTCTTGTGCAACTTGTAGAGGCCTTTTTGTGTGTGGCCTGCATGTATCTCCTGCAAAGAAAGCTGAAGATTGCTGGCAGGACCATTTTTGTGCATCATCTTTTCATTATCTATTGCTTTCAAACACTCACTGTCACCAGCTCTGTGTCCTGGGTACTCAGCATCTGTTAGCTGTTGTCCAGGTCTCACATGGCGGTTGATTTTGGGAACACTCTTCACTCCAAGAAGGACATGGAGGAGCTGGAGCATGTCTAGAGAGGGGCAACAGAGCTGGGGAAGGGTCTGGAGAGCCTTCACTCCAAGAAGGACATTGAGGGGCTGGAGTGTGTCTAGAGAGGGGCAAGAGAGGTGGGGAAGGGTCTGGAGAGCCTTCACTCCAAGAAGGACATGGAGGAGCTGGAGCATGTCTAGAGAGGGGCAACAGAGCTGGGGAAGGGTCTGGAGAGCCTTCACTCCAAGAAGGACATTGAGGGGCTGGAGTGTGTCTAGAGAAGGGCAACAGAACTGGGGAAGGGTCTGGTGTTTGGCCTGGAGAAGAGGAGGCTGAGGGCAGAGCTCATTGCTCTCTGCAATTTCCTGAAGGAAGGTTTACAGTGGGATGGGGATTGGGCTCTGCTCCCTAGTATCAGGTAATAGGATGAGGAGGTTTAGGTAGGAGATGAGGAAAAAATCCTTTGTTGCTGCAAGAGTGGTGAGGCATTGGAATAGGCTGCCCAGGGAGGTGGTGGAGTCCCCACCCCTGGAGGTGTTCAAGAAACCTGTGGCCATGGCACTTGGGGACAGGGCTTAATGGCCATGGTGGAGTTAGCCTGATGGTCTTACTTGGTGATTTTAGAGGTCTTTACCAACCAGAATAGTTCTATGAATGGCAATGCATGTTGAGGTGGTTGAGTCACTGGCTCTGGATGTGTTTAAGGGTGGTTTGGATGTGGTGCTCAGGGCTCTGGTTTAAGGTGAATCTTACAGAGTAGGGTTCTAGGTTGGGCTTGGTGATGCTGAGAGGCTTTGCCAGCCTGCATGTTGCTGTGATTCTTCCTACTGCTTTTCTAGTAACATGAATAACAGTAGTAAATGATGCTAGGAGTACTCTGGTGCACTTTGCTTCAAAGAGGATGTGTGAACATCTGGAAACTACAAACCAAGTGTTTCAGCTTAGCACACATAGGTTTTAGACATGCCATTAGCTGTCTTCCTGAGCTCATGTTGCACTGTCGCTTTAGAATCATAGAGTCATAGAATGTCAGGGGCTGGAAGGGACCTACAGAGCTCAACCAGTCCAGCCCCTGCCAGAGCAGGAGCACCCAGAGCAGATCACACAGAACACCTCCAGGCAGGCTTTGAATATCTCCAGAGAGGGAAACTCCACAACGCCCCTGGACAGCCTGTGCCAGGGCTCTGGCACCCTCACAGGGGAAAAATTCCTCCTCAGGTTTCCATGACACTTCCTATGCCTCAGCCTCCACCACTGCCCCTTGTGCTGTCCCTGGGCATCCCCCAGCAGAGCCTGGCTCCAGCCTCCTGGCACTCACCTGCACACATTGATAACCACTGCTGAGGTCACCTCTCAGCCTCCTCCTCTCCCAGCAGCACAGCCCCAGCTCCCTCAGGCTCTCCTCCTAACAGAGCTCTTCCATTCCCTTCAGCAGCTTTGTGGCTCTGTGCTGGACTCTCTCCAGCAGTTCTATGTCCCTCTTGCCCTGGAGAGCCCAGAACTGGACACAGGACTGCAGATGTGGCCTCAGCAGGCCAGATTAGAGGGGCAGGAGAACCTCCCTCAACCCACTAGCCACAGTCCTTCTAATCCCTCTCAAAATGGCATTTCCCCTCCTGGCCCCCAGAGCATACTGCTGGCTCATGCTCACCCTCCCATCCACTAGGACCCCCAAACCATTAGAAGAAGCTTTTTCCCTGAAAGAGTTCTCAAAGCCTGGAGCAGGATCCTGATGGAAGGGGTTGAATCTCCATCCCTGGAGGTGTGTGCAAGATGCAGAGATGTTATGCTGAAGGGCATGCTTCAGCACCAGCCTTGCTGTACAGCTTGAGAATGGTTGGAATCACTCATAGTAAAGATCTTTTCCAAGCAGAAGGCCTCCCTGATTCCCTGCAGTGCAGTCAGCCAAGTCAGCCCTTGCCAGACACCCCCTCAGGCACCGGCTGTGTGTGCCTGGCAAGTGCCCTGTGTCATAGCATCAACAACCAGCTCTTGGGGCTGGCTGCTGCAGCGGGGGGAGGTTGGTTGGGACATCACAACCCAGCAATCATTTCTAATAGCTCTGGGTCCCTTTTAAAGAGACTTGCAATCCTCTCTTGAAATGTGTCTGTCCTCATCAGCAAGGGGAGAAGTGCCTGGTGAGCCCTTTGCTGTGAGGCTGCTTTTCTCACTCAGCTAGGAAGAGGCAAGTGCTGATGGAGCTGCTGCAGCTTGCCTCTGCCTGCCTGCCAAATGTTCCTGCCTGCTGCACTTGTTCAGCTGGGGCCACACTCACCTTTTGGCTCCAGGGCCACTTTTGCCTTTTAGTCCAGAGATTACCAGGAGAGTTTCAATATCAATGTGTAACTCTTGCCCCCTTACTGTAAGTGTTCAGGGCCACGTTGGATGGGGCCTTGAGCAGCCTGGTTTAGTAGGAGGTGTTTCTCCCCATTGCAGGGGTGTTGGAACCAGATGATCTTTAAGGTCCCTTGAGGAAGTGTTCAGGGCTAGGTTGGATGGGACTTTGAGCAGCCTGGTCTAGCAGGAGGTGTTTCTCCCCATTGCAGGGGTGTTGGAACCAAGCTGTTCTGTGATTCTATGATCTCAGATTTCTTAACCCTTAGCTCCTCCAGATCAATCTCATCACCGCACCTGACGAGGAAGCCACTTAGAGGGTGGCAGAGCACTAAACCAGGCTGCTCAGAGAGGTTGTGGCATCTGTCTCTGGAGGCATTCAAAAACCCATCTGGATATCATTTTTAGAGAATAAATCTGATGAAGAGTGACTGAGGGAGCTGGGGATGGTTAGTGTGAGGAAGAGGAGGCTGAGGGGAGACCTCATTGCTGTCTAGGGCTACCTGCAGGGACATTGTGGAGAGGCTGCTGCTGGGCTCTGCTCACAAGTAATTGGAGACAGATCAAGGATAAATGACCTCAAGCTCTATGAGGAGAGGCTGAGGGAGCTGGGGTGTGCAGCCTAGAGAAGAGGAGGCTCAGGGCAGAGCTCATTGCTGGATACAGCTACCGGAGGGAAGTTGTAGCCAGGTGGGGTTGGGCTCTGCTGCCAGGCACCCAGCAACAGAACGAGGGGACACAGCCTCAAGCTGAGCCAGGGCAGGGCTAGGCTGGATGTTAGGAGGAAGTTGTTGGCAGAGAGAGTGATTGGCATTGGAATGGGCTGCCCAGGGAGGTGGTGGAGTGGCTGTCCCTGGAGGTGTTGAAGCCAAGCCTGGCTGGGGCACTTAGTGCCACGGTCTGGTTGGTTGGGCAGGGCTGGGTGCTAGGTTGGGCTGAGGTCTCTTCCAACCTGACTGATTCTCTGGGGAGGTTTAGATTGGATATTAGGAAAAAGTTTTTCAGGGAGAGAGCACAATTCCCACAGCTACCTCCTGTTGCAGCTCTGGGCAGCTGGAGGCTCCTAGGAGAGTGTCAGATAGCAGTGGGAAGTAGCTGCACGTCAGGAAACTGCCGTGTTGCACTGGCAGCTTCCATCCCCAGGGCCCAAGGCTGCGTTTGCAAAGCTGTGGAGAGATCAGCTCCACCCCATACCCTCCTATCTCACCACTGGGATATAACTTTGCAAGGGCTTCATGTTGTAGTGCAGGAGTCAAAAATGTTCTTTTTCTTAAAAGTGAGAAATAATCTGGTTGAAAGTGGCATTAGGATAGAGGAAATGCAATCACTTAGGCTGGAATTTGATTAGGGCTGCAAACCTAACTTCATCAGCCTTGCAAAAAGGGCCTGGGGACATTGATGGCCAAGGCTGGAGCATCAAACTGGGGAAAAATATATATACATAGATTTATATATATATATATATATCTTTAAAATCATTATTTTCTTTCTTTTCAGTTCTGCATTTAAAATGACTCCTTAAAAAAAGCAATTAGTTGAAAAGCAAAAGCTGTTCAATCTGAGTGCAGCTCTTGTGGGGAGCAGATGAGGTGTTGAGCTAGCAGTTAGCAGAACAGTTAATTAGGGAGGAATCTTTTGCCATCCTCTGCTCTATCCTTGGTCTGCTTTGGCTGTAAAAATTGTGATCTCAACCTGCATCCAAACCTTTGTCCTTTCACTCTGCTGCTTTGGTCCTTGGAAGCATCCATCTTTAAAGAGCTGTCAGCTGAAAGTGAAATGCTGTTGGCCTTCAGACCATTAGTTGTTGAGAGAGGGTTTTCTTCTTAATGATGGCAATAAAGAGCTTCTTGCTGTGCAAATGCTGCAAGAAATTCATCCTGAGCATCAGTCCCAATGTGGCATGGGTTAGGGCCAACCAAAAGATGAATGCCAGAGGCTCTCTATGGACCCCTCTGCCTTTCCTTAGGGAAGAAAGCAGTGTTGCAGGCTGGGGACAGAGTGGCTGAGAGCAGACAGAAAGAAAGGGGCCTGGGGCTACTGGTAGAGAGGAGCTGAAGATGAGGCAGCAGTGTGCCCAGGTGGGCAGCAGAGGCAATGGCATCCTGGGCTGGCTCAGGAGCAGTGTGGCCAGCAGGACAAGGGAGGTTCTTCTGCCCCTGTGCTCAGCACTGCTCAGGCCACACCTGGAGTGCTGTGTCCAGTTCTGGGCTCCTCCATTGCAGAGAGATGCTGAGGTGCTGGAAGGTGTTTGGAGAAGGGCAGCAAGGCTGGGGAGGGGCCTGGAGCACAGCCCTGTGAGGAGAGGCTGAGGGAGCTGGGGGTGTGCAGCCTGCAGAAGAGGAGGCTCAGGGCAGAGCTCATTGCTGTCTGCAGCTCCCTGCAGGGAGGCTGTAGCCAGCTGGGGTTGGGCTCTGCTGCCAGGCAGCCAGCAACAGAAGAAGGGGACACAGCCTCAAGTTGTGCCAGGGGAGGTCTAGGCTGGATGTCAGGAGGAAGTTGTTGGCAGAGAGAGTGATTGGCATTGGAATGGGCTGCCCAGGGAGGTGGTGGAGTGGCTGTGGCTGGAGGTGTTGAAGCCAAGCCTGGCTGGAGCACTTAGTGCCATGGTCTGGTTGCTTGGCCAGGGCTGGGTGCTAGGTTGGGCTGGATGAGCTTGAATGTCTCTTCCAACCTGGTTGATTCTGTGATTCTATGATGCTATGAAAGGAGAGAGAGTGATGGGGTGGGAAAGAAACTCAAGCAGCTGGGATGGAAAGAACAATGCCATGGGATAGAGACACAGAGAGGTGTTTCAGGCCAGGCTGGCTGAGGCTGTGGGCAGCCTGCTCTAGGGTAGGGTGTCCCTGCCCATGGCAAGGGGGTTGGAACTTGCTGATCCTTGTGGTCCCTTCCAACCCTGACTGATTCTATGATTCTAGACACAAATCAAGAGCAAACCCAACCCCTGACAGCAAGCAGGGCACCATTGGCACTACTGATTCTGGGGGACAGACACTGGGCAAGGCCCAGCCTGGACTCAGCAGCAGCTGGGAACCAGATTCAATTCCAGTAGTTGAATCCCAACACAGGTTTGGAAACTGGAGGAACATCAAAAAGTTCTCATGAGGTTCTTTCTGAGCAGGGCAGTTAAAGTGTCTCAGCATTGTCTTCAGATGAGCTCTGTCATTTAGATGCCATAAGACAGTGCTGCCTTGCTGGACAGTTTCAGAGCCCTGCTGGATCAATACCATCTGCTGGTGCTCTCCAGAGGAGTAATTGATTGAGGGAGGGATAGGGAGGGGAGGCTGCAAGCCACAGTTTAAAAAAAAAAAAAGAAACCTCAAAACAACCTTTAGCTTATCCAAAGTCTTCCATTCCGGTGTGGTTTAAAGCCCTTTTTTTTTCCTGACTGTATTTAGGTTTTTGAAACCATGAAGCATTTCAAAATGTGAAGTGCAGTCTGGTTGGTGAAAATCTTTTCCTTTGGAGAGGAGCTGTGTGGGGTGAGGCAGGATTTATTGCAGCATTATTGCTCAGATTTGGCAGGATGGACTTACTTGTTAAGAGAAACTTAATTGAAACAAAGAAACACAAAGCCCCCAGGAAGCATTTATCCTTCTCAAGGCTCCAAGCTCATCCAGCCCAACCTAGCATCCAGTCCTGCCCAGTCAACCAGACCATGGCACTAAGTGCCCCAGCCAGGCTTGGCTTCAACACCTCCAGGCACAGCGACTCCACCACCTCCCTGGGCAGCCCATTCCAATGCCAATCACTCTCTCTGCCAACAACTTCCTCCTCACATCCAGCCTAGACCTGCCCTGGCACAACTTGAGGCTGTGTCCCCTTGTTCTGTTGCTGGCTGCCTGGCAGCAGAGCCCAACCCCACCTGGCTACAGCCTCCCTTCAGGGAGCTGCAGACAGTAATGAGCTCTGCCCTGAGCCTCCTCTTCTGCAGGCTGCACACCCCCAGCTCCCTCAGCCTCTCCTCACAGGGCTGTGCTCCAGGCCCCTCCCCAGCCAACACCTTCCAGCATCTCAGCATCTCTCTTTTGAATTTCTTGCACACCTCCAGGGGTGGGGACTCCACCACCTCCCTGGGCAGCCTGTTCCAGTCCCTGACCACTCTTGCAGCGTAGAAAATTTATCTCATCTCCAAACTAACCCTCTCCTGGTACAATTTTAGGCCATTTCCTCTCATTCTAGCACCTGATACTAGGGAGAAAAAGGTGGCCCTGACTTGGCTGTAGCCTCCTTGCAAGGAGATGTAAAGAGCAATGAGGTCTGCCCTCAGCTTCCTCTTCTCCAGACTGAAGACCTCCACTTCCCTTAGCTGCTGCTGATCATCCCTGTTCTTCAGACCTTTCTCCAGCTTCATTTCCCTTCCTTGAACTTGCTCCAGCCCCCCAATATCCATATTGACATGAGGGCCCCAAAACTGAACCCAGTATTTGAGGTGCAGCCTCAGCAGTGCCCAATACAGAGGCAAGATTACTGCCTCGCTCCTGCTGACCACACCACTGCTGATCCTGGCCAGGATGCTGGTGCCTTTCTTGGCCATCTGAGCACACTGCTGGCTCATTTTCATCTGGCTGTCAACCATCACCCTCAGCTACTTCCTTGGGGGAGGATGTGCCTGGGAAGCACTTGGAATTCTCTGTCCTTTCAACTTTATCTCCACTTTTTAAGACCAAACTCTCCCTTGGTGCCAAATAGTTCTTCACACTGAAGGTGGTGGGAGCAGAGTCATTTAGCTGTCAGTTTTAGGAATGTATCTGATAGTCAGAGCAGAGTTGGTTAATACTTTAACAGCTGCAGTTTGCAGACACTTTCTAACATCCCTGGCATGGCAGTGTGAGTCTAGAGGTAAAAAACCCAGTGCCAGAAGGGTGTGCACATTGCACCTGTCGGGGTGGTAGCACACCCATACCCCTGGAGAACAAACCACTCTGCAAGTCCTCTCCCTGTCTTGGGAAGAGAAATGGATTTGCCTCACCTCCCTCCTCCCCTCATCTCTCTTGCTTTGCCTTTAGAAGGCTCCATGCACACAATGGGATACCTGTTGACTGCCTTGGCTTGGGCTAGATGACCTTTAAAGGTCCCCTCCAACCCAGAGCAGTCTCTGGTTCTGTCTTCTCATGACATTTGCCTTCCAGCTCTCGTGGGAAACCCCTGCAGAGTTAGAGCCTGGGATTGCCAAGTGCTGTAAGAAGTGGGGAGTGCACAGGGAGAGCTGATGGAAATGATCTCTCAATTACTTGCTTATATAAATGCTGTGTTCCCTAGAGGTATGTCTTGCTTTGTCCATAGCCCCTGCCACCACCCATCACATCTGTGCCATATTTTATCTCATGCCTCCCAATTTATCTCACTGATCTCTCCAGAGATAAACCAACTCTTAGCTTTTTGAGACAGCAGAGTGCTTAGAGAAGCAGATGGAAACCTGCTGCTGTTTATACAGGACTTGTCTTCTCTTGCCCACTTGCTTGGGGCCTCTGACAAAGTTCTTGGTAAACCAGAAGCTGAAGCTTCCCAGCCCTGAGCCTCAATTCCCTGGGCAGCTTCTGTGCTCCTTGCTGCAGAGTCAAGCAGCCTTCCTGAGGGTCTGGAAACTAATCATAACCTGCACCAGGGCAGGCTGGAGAGCAGCCCTGTGGAAAGGGACCTGGGAGTGCTGGTGGAGAACATCCACAGCACAGCAATGTGACCTGGTGGCCAAGAAGGCCAGTGGGATCCTGGGGGGTATTAAGAAGAGTGCGTCCAGCAGATCAAGGCAGGTTCTCTTCTTCCTCTACTCTGCCCTGGTGAGACCTCATCTTGAGTACTGCCTCCAGTTTTGAGCTCCTCAGTTTAAGAGAGGATCCAGCCAAGGGCTATGAGGATGATGAGGAGACTGGAGCACTGCCTGATGAGGAGAGGCTGAGGGACCTGGGGTTGCTTAGTTTTGACAAGAGAAGACTGAGAGGAGATTTAATCAATGTTTATCAATATCTGAGGGCTGGGGGTCAGGAGGGGTGAACAGGCTCTGCTCACTGCTCCCTGGGATAGGCCAAGCAGCAATGGATGGAAGCTGCAGCACAGGAGGTTCCAGCTCAGCACAAGGGGAACTTCTTGCCTGGAAGGGTCCCAGAGCGCTGGCACAGGCTGCCCAGAGAGGTTGTGGAGTCTCCTTCTCTGAAGCCTTTCCAGGTCTATCTGGATGTGTTGCTGTGTGCCCTGAGCTAGATTGTATGGTCCTGCTCTGGCAGGGGAATTAAACTGGATGATTTCCTTTGGGTCCCTTCCAACCCCTAACATGCTGTAAGAAAACCTGCACCTCTGACTGAACAAAGGCAAGAGTTAAGCGAGAAGTCTTGTGCCTCTCTGCAGTGCCCATGTTCTCAGTAAGCTTGTAAAAGTCCACCTTTCCAAAGAGGAGGAGATTCATTAAAGCCCAGTTGTTGAAGTATCTCTTTCCCATCTGATGCCATTACTGCAGCTGGAAGCAGAGCAGTGCAGCCTGTGTCCGTGAGCTGCAATGCTGACAGGGAATTACTCTCCCATCTTCTCCTGTAATGGATGTGTTCAGCTTCGCTCGCTCCCTCCTGCCTCTTCTCTCCTTTTCCCCATCAGCTAGGAGAACTTTGAGTCCTGTTGCACAACTTAATCAAGTAGAACTAACTAAATGTTAGCATTTGACAGAAGAGATGGCAATTCTGATTTCATCTCAATCTCAGCCCTTCCTGCCTTACGCTGGGTAGTGAAGTGGAGACACCAGACGTGTTTGCAGGAAACACTTTCCTGATTACAGTGGTGCTAAGACCACTTCTGTGCTCTGCAGAGAAATGATTAGTGTCTGCTTACTTCTCTGCTCAGGTTTTCTCCCCTTTTATGGGGTTTTATTTTCTTTTTTAAGTGCTGATGGCAATTTCATGGCCTGGCAGCTGAAAATGTTTGGATTGTTCAGCCTGGAGAAGAGGAGGCTCAAGGCAGACCTCATTGCTGTCTGCAGCTACCTGAAGGGAGGCTGTAGCCAGGTGGGGTTGGGCTCTTCTGTCAGGCACCCAGCAACAGAACAAGAGGACACAGTCTCAAGCAGTGCTAGGGCAGGTCTAGGCTGGCTGTTAGGAGGAAGTTATTGCCAGAGAGAGTGATTGGCATTGGAATGGGCTGCCCAGGGAGGTGGTGGAGTCGCCGTGCCTGGAGGTGTTGAAGCCAAGCCTGGCTGGGGCACTTAGTGCCATGGTCTGGTTGACTGGATCGGGCTGGGTGCTAGGTTGGGCTGGATGATCTCAGAGGTCTTTTCCAACCTGGCTAATTCTGTGATTGTTTGGGTTGTTGTCAGCCAAGTGCATGACCCAGAACTTGGCTTTGTTAAACTTCATACAACTGGCCTGAGCCCATCAGACCAACCTGGTCTGGGGATATTGCAGAGAGGCTGCTGCTGGGCTCTTCTGGCAGGTAATTGGAGGCAGAACAAGGGAGAATGACCTCAAGCTGAGGCTGGGGAGGTTTAGATTGGATATAAGGAAAAAGTTTTTTTATGGAGAGAATGGTCAGGGACTGGAATGAGCTGCCCAGGGAGGTGGTGGAGTCCCCCAGCCTGGAGGTAAGAGGAAGCTAGATGAGGCACTTAGTGCTGTGGGTTAGTTAATTAGAAGAGTTAGGTGATAGGTTGGACTCAATCATTTCAGAGGTCCTTTCCAGCCTGGTTAGTTCTGTGATTCTCTGATGGCCTCTGTTCCATGGTGAATAGTTTGAGGAGTTTGTGTAGCACACAGGAGAGGTTTAGGTCAGACATGAGGAGATTTAGCTTGGAGATCAGGAAAAAAACTTCTATGCCAAAAGAGTTCTCAAAGCCTGGGGCAGGCTGCTCAGGGAAGTGGTTGAAGCATAAAATGGCTCAGGTTGGAAGGCATATCAGAGATCAGCTACTCCTGTCCTGCTGTCATGGATAGGGACACCTCTCAACTGGACTCAGTTGCTCAAGGCCTCATCTAACCTGGCCTTGAACACTCATCCATAACCTCTCTGGGCAACCTCTTCCAGAGTCTCACCACCCTCATACTGAAGAACTTCTGAAGATCCACTCTAAACCTACTTTTTTTCTCAGCTTCAAACCGTTCCCCCTTGTCCTGTCTCTAGACACCCTCATCTAAAGTCCCTCTACAGCCTTCCTGTAGGATCTCTTCAGCAGCTCTAAGATCCTTTCAGAGCCTTCTCTTCTGCAGGCTGAGCACCCTCAGCTCCCTCAGTTCCTCCCAACAGAGCTGCTCCAGCTCTTGGATCATCTTTATGGCCTCCCCTGGACTCTCACCAGCAGCTCTGTGTCCTTCTTGTGATGGGGATACCAGAATCCCCATCCCTGGATGTGTTCAAAAGCCATCTAGATGTGGGGATGAAGGATCTGGTGTATTATCAGTTAGATAATGGTTGGACTTGATGATCTCCAAGGCCTCTTCCAACCGCAGTGACTCTGTGCCTAACCTGTTGCACAGATCACATCTCCTATTCTCTCATGCTGGTATGTGAGGGGAGGGAGGAACTGGGAAAGCTCATCAGGACAGTGAAGAAGGGGAAAGATCATCATCATCAGGCATTTTCATTCCATCAGAGGATCAACAAATGGGGCTCTCACCCAGCAGAGAGTGCTTTGGAACAGAGTTTTCTTCAGCTGCTCTCAAGTATTTGCACTCTTTTTCTCCTGCAGCATCAACCTTAGAGCTGCTTCTCTCTCTTCTCTGCAGTCTGTTCCCCTGCCTTGTCATTTGTCTCCTCTGAAGGATTAATGCATTATTAATAACTGTTGAGAGCTGCTCTTGTAACAATGGGAACAAACATTTGTCAGGTTCTCCAGTGGTGTCCTTGCAGTCAACATTAAGCAAAGTTGATGTTAAAACTTCTGGAGAGCAGTCAGCCCGCAAAGAGGTGATGGAAAGGGAGGGAATTGCTCTGGGAATAGCTTGCAGCCAAAGAGGCCAAGGATGTGTTGAATACTGCCTTCAGTTTGGGGTTCCCCAGTTGAAGAGGGACAGGAATCTGCTGGAGAGGGCTGTGAGGATGATGATTAGGGGACTGGAGGGCATGGCTGATGAGGAGAGGCTGAGGGACCTGGGGCTGCTTAGTCTGGAGAAGAGAAGACTTAAAGGGGATTTGATAAATGTTGATAAGTATCTGAAGGCTGCCAGGAGAGGGGGGACAGGCTCTGCTCACTGCTCCCTGGGATAGGACAAGGAGCAATGGGTGTAAGTTGCAGCACAAGAGGTTCCTCCTCAACACAAGGGGGAACTTCTTTCCTGTAAGGGTCCCAGAGCCCTGGCACAGGCTGCCCAGAGAGGCTGTGGAGTCTCCTTCTCTGGAGCCTTTCAAGGCTATCTTGAATCTAACTTAAATTCCCAGAGACTCAAATGTATCTGATAGAACCAATAACGTTTTTTTTAGAGTGCCCTTCCCTCTTCCCCTTCCTTTCCCAAAAGAAAGGAATTAGGTGTAGAGAGAGGAAGAGGTAGGCACACCCAAATAAATCAATCTCACTCTGCTTTGGAAGTTAAAAAGGAGAAAAGTTTAACAACGAATTAAAAAGGTATCTGAGGTGGGGAAGTTACAAAGGTATAGGGAAGGGAAAAACAGATACAAAATGGGTAAACACAACCAGATCTTTGACGGTGAAGGCTTTGTCTGCCTCATGAGTGATAGCCATGTGGGAAAACAAAAGAGAGCCAGGAGCAGGATGGTGATGCTGGTAAGCAGGGAGGTAGGGAGCACAGGGAGAGAAGAGGAAGTCCCCCCTGCTTTTATGCACCTTTAGACAGGAAGGGGGAGTGAGCTAAGCATCACCTGGTGGGGTTCAGACCCATTCCTGGGGAGGAGTCAAGACCACCTAGGGTCAGGTTCAAGGTCACTCCCCCTGGAGGGTTAACCCTGTACAAAGGCCTGTCTGGATGTGTTCCTCTGTGCTCTGTGTTAGATAGTATGGTCCTGCTCTGGCAGGGGGGTTGGACTGGATGATCTGCTTGGGTCGCTTCCAACCCCTAACATCCTGTGAGCCTGTGATGTTTCCAACTAACATCAACCTAAAAGCAGAGGGAGGGTCCTTTCCTGTGCCCAGGCTGCATGCTCTCCCTACTCAGCAACATCTGAGTCCAGAGAAGGGCAACAAGGCTGCTGAAGGGCCTGGAACACAAACCCTATGAGGAGAGGCTGAGGGAGCTGGGGGTGTGCAGCCTGCAGAAGAGGAGCCTCAGGGCAGAGCTCATTGCTGTCTGCAGCTCCCTGAAGGGAGGCTGTAGCCAGGTGGGGTTGGGCTCTTCTGCCAGGCACCCAGCAACAGAACAAGGGGACACAGCCTCAAGCTGTGCCATGGGAGACCTAGGCTGGATGTCAGGAGGAAGTTGTTGGCAGAGAGAGTGATTGGCATTGGAATGGGCTGCCCAGGGAGGTGGTGGAGTCGCTGTCCCTGGAAGTGTTCAGGAAAAGCCTGGCTGAGGCACTTAGTGCTATGGTTTAGTTGACTGGACAGGACTGGTTCTAGATTGGACTGGCTGAGCTTGGAGGTCTCTCCCAACCTGGTCTATTCTATTCTATCTCTGCCACTGCAGGAGGGTATCTGCCATTGCTGCTGAGTGACCAGTTCAGAGTGGCTTTGGGCAAGAGCCTTGGAGCACTTTTCCCCTGAAGTGTTAAACCAGCTTCTCAGGACTTCTTTTGCCATGAACATGAGATCTTCAGAGGAATGGGAAGCTGAGTCCTGCAAGTTGTCATTTTTAGCTGTGGCAGAAGCATTTTTACCCTATTTTTTGCATAGCAATTTATGTCCCAGCTCCACTTTGCTAACCTTAGTATTCAGCCTTCATTTTCCTCCAGTTTCTTCCAGTATAGAATCATAGATTTCCTCCAGTTTCTTCCAGTATGGTATACTCAGAGCTTCTTACCCAGACCTGGGCAGTTTGTCCTTGCCAAGCAGAGTGCCAAACTACCCCTTGCCTCCTCCTGACTGAAGCATGAGTAGTTCCCCCTCTTTCTTTCCTATTTACCACCTTTTGAAATCATGGCTCCTTGGTCAGAATTGGTTCCAGTTGGTAGAGAGTAGTACAAAGGAGTTGTAAAAGTCTCATTTCTCTAGGAAACCAAGGAAAAAGAAATCTGCTTAGCTGCTCACAGCTTGCTTCAGCTCTTTGTCACAATGCTGCAAGGTCACTGAGCAGCTTTTCATGGATTGCTCCAAAGGTTGGGGTGAAAATAGGAGCAGGTAAACTGTCTCTTGGGAATGGGAAAGGAAAGGAAGAAAGACTCAGGGAAATAATTTGCATTAGCACTGGTCAATGATGGCTTTGCTGGGCTTGGATGTGGCAATGGCAGTGGGGTTGGTGTAGGCAGAGGTGATTGTGCAGCACCAGGAGGTGTTGCAGACCTCTCTGGCTTGCAGGGCAGGACTTAAACCGTGTTGTGCATGAATAGCTCTGCTTGCAGGATGCAGGAAGGACTGGAGAGAAGGCTTCAGTTTCCAAACCAAAAGGAAAGCCCTGCAGTAGGGCAGTGTAACCTAGCAGCTGTGGCTCAGGGATGTCTTTCCTGGCACAGGAAGACAGGAAATTAAACCAGGATGTGTGTAGGTGTTGCTCACTGGAGGAGAATGCAGCACACTGGAGATGGGTGGGAGATGGAGAGGTCTGCAAGGAGTTTAGCATCCAAAATGTCTGAATCTGGTACCAATTTTTCCTCTTAATAGTAACTGCCACTCACATGTCCCTGTAGAGCAGTCAAATTCCCATGTCCAAAGAAGCATCAGCATTTCAAGAGTGGTTTGCAGAGCATAAGCTGCTGAGTTCAAGAAGCCTCTGAGTGACTTCTCTCAAGCCAAGCACCAGAAAATAACTTCCCAGACCTGCCAATTGCTGACTCCTTGCAGCATAACAGCGAGGCAAAGTCCCAGCTCCTGAGAAGTGGAGTGACGCTCCTGGAAGCTGCTGCTGCATCTAAGCAGCCTGGCAGCACTTCCCCTTGACAACCCCAAATCCTCTCAAGGTAGCTCTACTCACAGCAGTGTTGCATCAAGCAGAGATCCAGGCATGGAGCTTCCTCCCCAACCCTGCAAGCTGGAAGAGAGCCTAATTCTTCTGCCTCTGGTTCCACGTTTGGGAGATGATTACAGTGCAGACAAAAAAAAAAAAGAGGGGTTTCTTAAACTTGAAGTCAGGCTGGGGCCAGTCCTGTTCAACATTTGATGATCTGGACCAGGAGATTCAGTCCAGCATCAGCAAGTTTGCAGATGACACCAAGCTAGGAGCAGGTGTGGAGCTGTTGGAGGGGAGGAGAGCCCTGCAGAGGGACCTGGCCAGGCTGGAGGGGTGGGCAGAGGGCAGTGGGATGAGACTGAACAAGGCCAAGGGCAGGGTTCTGCACTTTGGCCACAACAACCCCAAGCAGCACTGCAGGCTGGGGACAGAGTGGCTGAGAGCAGCCAGGCAGAGAGGGAGCTGGGGGTGCTGGTGGATAGTAGGCTGAAGATGAGGCAGCAGTGCCCAGGTGGGCAGCAGAGCCAATGGCATCCTGGGCTGGCTGAGGAGCAGTGTAGGCAGCAGGACAAGGGAGGTTCTTCTGCCCCTGTGCTCAGCACTGCTCAGGCCACACCTGGAGTGCTGTGTCCAGTTCTGGGCTCCTGAATTGAAGAGAGATGTTGAGGTGCTGGAAGGTGTTGAGGGAAGGGCAATGAAGCTGGGGAGAGGCCTGGAACACAAACCCTATGAGGAGAGGCTGAGGGAGCTGGGGGTGTGCAGCCTGCAGAAGAGGAGGCTCAGGGCACAGCTCATTGCTGTCTGCAGCTCCCTGCAGGGAGGCTGTAGCCAGGTGGGGTTGGGCTCTGCTGCCAGACAACCAGCAACAGAACAAGGGGACCCAGTCTGAAGCTGTGCCAGGGCAGGTCTAGGCTGGATGTTAGGAGGAAGTTGTAGGCACAGAGAGTGATTGGCATTAGAATGGGCTGCCCAGGGAGGTGGTGGAGTCGCTGTCCCTGGAGGTGTTGAAGCCAAGCCTGGCTGGGGCACTTAGTGCCATGGTCTGGTTGATTGGCCAGGGCTGGATAAGCTTGGAGGTCTCTTCCAACCTGGTTGATTCTATTCTATCATATAGCAGTGCCTGTCCAAGCAGAGCCCTTCCCTAAAGGACTTACCCCCCCTGCACTCCCTGGTCAGACATTTCAACCTTGGAGTTGCTTGTCCTGTTAGTTCCCTGCAGTAAGAAAATTCTCTGCAACCAACTTTCTGGTTTTGAAAGGTTTGATCTGATCTCTCCTAGCTACAGTAAGAGGCTGATCAAAGGTAGTGAGAGCTGGCATTAAAGGATTAGCTGGGTCACATTGAAATGGGGTTTAAAACAAGCCCAGGGACCTTTAGCTTTACTGAAACAAGTGTCCCAACACCCAGAGATCTTTAGGCTAACTCTGTCTGACTTTAAAGAGAAAAACAAACTGACAGATTAAATCTGTGAGTCATTCCTTAAGGTAAGCTGTGTAGAACAAGCCTGGGAAATAGAAGCAGGGATTGAATCATGCACAGCAAAACCTCAGCCCAGAATTCAAAGGCACTGTAAGCACCGTGGCTTACAGCCTGCTTATTGCCACTGCGTCTGGGCTCAGAAGTAATTAGCAGCTTCAGCCCAGCCCCTCATTAGCTTTTTCTGATCCATCTCTCCCCCTTTGCCTTTTCATTTGATCCTGACAGTATCTGCCACGGAGCTACTTTATCTCTGGCTGGCAGGTGAAGATGAGTGTGCCTTTGGAAGCCTGTTGATGCCACTCTGTGGGCCATATTCAGCTATTACTCTTTGCTTTGTAACCTGAATTTCCTCATGATGGCAACTTACAGAGAGCATCTTGCCCAGGGAGAAAGCTGTGAAGTCAGCTAGGCTTGAATTGGTGTCACTGGAGATCCAAAAAGTGTCTCCTAGCTTTCAGAAGTATGGTGTTGGGTAATTAAGAGGGGTAAAGGTTGATACAGCTATCTATCCACTTGTCAATTCTTCTTGCATTGTGGCTCCTCCTTATGGTTCATAGAATCACCTAAGTTGGAAGAGACCTCCAAGCTTATCCAGCCCAACCTAGCACCCAGCTCTGGCCAGTCAACCAGACCATAGCACTAAATGCCTCATCCAGTCTTTGCTTCAGCACCCCCAGGGATGGTGTTCCTGCTTGCCTGGGCAGCCCATTCCAATGCCAATCACTCTCTCTGCCAACAACTTCCTCCTAACATCCAGCCTAGACCTCCCCTGGCACAGCTTGAGGCTGTGTCCTCTTGTTCTGTTGCTGGCTGCCTGGCAGCAGAGCCCAACCCCACCTGGCTACAGGTTGTCTTGATGTTACCCATGGCTGTGTTACCCATCAGATGTTGTTGTGATGGGTCTGTGTGTTTAACTGTGGTAATGACAGCAGCACAGGACTCCCACCCCAGCACATTTTCCATTCAGTCACAGATAAGGACTGTTGTTGATTTCTCTCCCTGAGGGATCTTCAGGTCAGAATTTCACCCAAATGCCCAAGAGCACAGTGCAGCAGGCACTGGCATCACTGGTGCCACAGCAGCCAGGGCAGGCAGGCAGCCACTGACTAGGGCTGGAAGCTGTTTGGGAGAGAGAAGCCAGGTCAGTTTTGGTCAGCCATCAAAGACTTACCTATTCTAGAGAGACAGAAAAAATGGAGGTGCAGCAGGTGCAGGTGCTTATTGATTAGGCTTCAGGGAATGAAGACCTCTCACCTTCCTAATTACCTATAGGTGAAGCTCTATGTATTGGGCAAACAAGGAGTTGAGGGTTTGGGAAGCAACCACAGCCCTGCACACATTGCAAGCTGCTGTGGGGGTGAGTCTGACACAGAGCTTGGGTGATTTGTACATGTTCCTCACCCTTACACTCTTCTCACTTGTTCATGTTTGTGCTGTGTGTCACCAGGACACAGCATTAACACATACAGCATCAGAGACTGCCAGGGGCTGGAAGGGACCTCCAAAGCTAACCCAGTCCAAGCCCCCTGCCAGAGCAGGATCTCCTAGGCCAGATCGCACAGGAACACCTCCAGGCAGGGTTTGAATATCACCAGAGAGAGAGACTCCACAGCCCCCCTGGGCAGCCTATGCCAGGGCTGTGGCACCCTCACAGGGGAAAAAAAATCCTTCTCATGTTACCATGAAACTTCCTATACCTCAGCTTCCACCACTGCCCCTTGTGCTGTCCCTGGGCATCACCCAGCAGGGCCTGGCTCCAGCCCCCTGGCACTCACCTTTTACGTGGGCACAGTTCGTCCCCACAGGTACCAGCTCTGCCTTCCTGACCCCCAAAGGTGGGGCACAAGCTGTGGCAGTGCCCTTGGTGTGGTCAGGAGCAAGTCTCAGGCAGAGCCTTTTCCTTGGCAGAACCTCTCTTCATCAGCTTCTTCCTGCTAGCAGCAACCCCTGGCTTTGCAAACCTGCCCTGAACTTCAGCAGGGGCCTCACTGAGTAGAGCCTGAGCTGAGAAGTGCCAGCAGCGAGCAGAATTATTTCTGCTCTGGCTCAGAGCAGGACAGTGATGATTCCCATCAGCACTGTATCACCACTGACAACAGTGACTTGTGGCTCTTTTACACCATTCCAAGTCAGCTTCTGCAAACAGAGTTACTGTGCCAGCAGAGCTGAAGGATGGGCTTTTATTCCTGCCCCACCTGGCAAGAGCAGCACATTCCTGTATGGACAAATAGCTGACTGGCTGCCTGCTAAGTAGCTTTGTCTTCAGGTTTAGCATGGGTGAGAGTTCATCCCAAACTGTATTATTAACTTTAGATTAATCTCCTTCATTATTCCTTTTATTAAAGCCTGCACTGGAGGCACAGAAGCTGTGGCATGATGTGGCCAGGCAGCTCTGTGTGATGGAGAGGGCAGAGAATGGAGCCAAGGAGAGATTTACCAACTGATGTTCACATCCAGGTTGATTCCTTTTAAATTATTTGGCCATTGTTGAAAAGGAGAAGATAAAACACTGACCCAGGGTGCTGGCAGGGCAAGGAAACATGCTGCAAGGTGTCCAGAGAAGGGCCATGAGGACAAGCAGAGGGCTGGAGATGCTCTGCTATGAGGAGAGACTGAGGCAGTTTGGGCTGTTCGGTCTGGAGAGGAGAAGGCTCCCAGGTGACCTTATTGTGGCCTTGCAGGGTCTTAAAGAAGTCCACAAGCAAGCTGGGGAGGGACTTTTGAGGCTGACAGGCAGTGATAGGACTGGGGGGAATGGAACAAAGCTGGAAATGGGCAGAGTCAGCCTGGATGTTAGGAAGAAGTTGTTCAGCATGAGAGTGGTGAGAGCCTGGAAGGGGTTGCTTAGGGAAGTGGTGGAAGCCTCATCCCTGGAGGTGTTTAAGGCCAGGCTGGCAGAGGTTCTGGCCAGCCTGCTGTAGTATGAGGTGTCACTGCCCATGGCAGGGGGCTTGGAACTGGCTGATCCTTGTGGTCCCTTCCAACCCTGACTGATTCTATGGTTCTAAATGGTCTGCAGACTCACAAAAAAACCAAGTGCATAATTCCTGTGCCTTTACTATTAAAATCAAACAGTGAGCAAGAAAAGTGGGCAAAAACTCCAGAAACCGCTGTGAAGTTGCCAGCAGATCATAGAATCATAGAATGGGGAGGGACTCCTTACTCTACCTTGTAGAATAAGGTTCTTGGTTGGACTTGGTGATCCAGAGGGGCTTTTCCAACGTGACTGTTTCTCTGTTTCTGTGCCCTGTTATAGTGGGAGGTGTCCCTGCCTATAGCAGGGGGTTTGGACTGGATGATCTTTGAGGTCCCCTCCAACCTAAACCATTCTATGAATGGTCTGGGTTGGAAGTGACCTGGTCCAACCCCTTCTGCAGCAAGCAAAGGCACCCTTGATGTCTAGAGCCCTGGTGAGCCTCAAATGAATGGTGTCAGTGGTGAGGAGGGTCAAAGGGGTTGGACAGGATCATGCTCATGGAAGGTTCTGCCAAGGGTTCGTAGAATCATAGAACAGGTTAGATTGGAAGGGACCTCAAAGATCAGCCAGTTCCAACCCCATGCCATAGGCAGGGACATCTTTCACTAGAACAGGTCACTCAAGGCTTCATCCAACCTGGCCTTGAACACCTCCAGGGTGGTTGTGGAGCACAGAAGCACAGAATGTGATCTTCGATCACATTGGGTGCTTCTGTGCTCCGCAACCTCCCTGGGCAACCTGTGCCAGTGTCTCACCACCCTCAACCTGTGCCAGTGTCTCACCACCCTCACTGTAAAGAACCCTTTCCTAACATCTAGTTTGAATTTCCCCTCTGCCACTTCAAACCCATTCCTCCTTCTCCTGGCATTACAAGCCCTTGTCAGTAGTCCCTCTCCAGCCCTCCTGGAGCCCCCTTCAGATACTTGCAAGGCCACTCCAAGGTCTCCTGGAAGCCTTCTCTTCTCCAGGCTGCAGAGCCCCAACTCTCTCATCCTCAGAGCAGAGCTGCTGCAGCCCTCTGAGCATCTTGGTGGCCTCCTCTGGACTGGCTCCAACACTTTCATGTCCTCCTTGTGCTGGGGGCTGCAGAACTGCACCCAGGACTGCAGGTAGGGTCTGAGGAGAGCAGAGCCAAGGGGCAGAATGCCCTCCCTTGCCCTGTGCCCACACTGCTCTTGCTGCAGCCCAGCACAGGGTTGCTGTCTGGGCTGCACTCACACTGCAGACTCATGTGGAGCTTTTCATCAGCCCAGACCCCCAGGGCCTGTTCCTCAGGGCTGCTCTCAGCCATTCCCCACCTTTCCTTCATAACTCTCTCTCCTCTCAGCCAGGCTGATGTGGTGTGTTGAGCTTCCTTTCCAGCTTGCCGTGGGTTGTTCATGGGGCTACAGCTGTTGATTGCTTAATCAAATTGCAGTGAAATTTGAAATTATCAATGTCCCCTACAAGCAATCAGAAGCATTTAGGCAGCGAGATGAGAATGTGGAATGAACTCACAGGGCCCTCATCAGCTCATCAGCTACGCCTTATCATTGCCCAAACTTACCATAGCCATCAAAACAGCCTCTTAGTACCACTTAAGAGAAATGGGAGCAGCAGAGAATCTAAGCAAACAAAAAACCAAACCCAGAGAGAAACCTGCAGAGCACTTACCAAAAGTCAGCCTTTTATGAAGCTTATACAACACTGCTAGTGGCAGAGATGTTCTGCACTCAAGCTCATGGCAGGGTGAGCTCACAACAGCCTGTGAAGGTGACAATGGGATGTTAGGGATGTTGGCTGTGTTAGGGATGTTGCCAAGGGGAGGTCCTGCACCAGATTTCATTGCAGGTAGCAGAAGCTGCAGATGAGCAAGTTTTGCCCTTGCCCGTCCCCAGCTGGAGTCCTGTGTGCAGTTCTGCAGCCCCCAACACAAAAAGGACATGGAACTGTTAGAGCCAGTCCAGAGGAGGGCCACGAAGATGCTCAGAGGGCTGCAGCAGCTCTGCTATGAGGATAGGTTGAGAGAGTTAGGGCTCTGCAGGCTGGAGAAGAGAAGGCTTGGAGGAGACCTTGGAGTGGCATTCCAGGATCTGAAGGGGGCTCCAGGAGGGCTGGGGAGGGACTATTGACAAGGTCTGGTAATGACAAGAAGAGGAGGAATGGGTTTGAATTGGCAGAGGGGAGGTTGAAACTGGATGTTAGGAAAGAGTTCTTTACAGTGAGGGTGGTGAGACACTGGCACAGGTTGAAGGTGGAGAGACACTGGCACAGGTTGAGGGTGGTGAGACACTGGCACAGGTTGCCCAGGGAGGTTGTGGANCACCCAATGTGATCTAAGATCACATTGGGTGCTTCTGTGCTCCACAACCTCCCTGAAGGTGTTCAAGGCCAGGTTGGATGAGATCTTGAGTGACCTGTTCTAGTGGGAGATGTCCCTGCCTATGGCAGGGGTTGGAACTGGCTGAGCTTTGAGGTCCCTCCAACTTAAGCCATCCTGTGACTCAGGGCAGCATTGTGCTGTTTTGCTGTTAGGGAGCATTATGTCTTGGGCAGATGCAGGTATGAGTTTGTGATGTAGTTGAGTGCTGAAACAGGTTGCCCAGAGAAGTGCTTGATGTCTGGAGATATTCAAGGTGGAGGACTTCTTAGGTAGTGATAGGATTAGGGGGAATGGATCCAAGGTAGAGGAGGGGAGATTTAGATTAGCTGTTAGGAATAGTTCTTCACCATAAGGGTGGTGAAGCACTGGAACAGGTTTCAGTTCTCTCTGCTTGAGTGAGCCACAAAGGTGCTGAAGGGAATGGAAGAGCTCTGTTAGGAGGAGAGCCTGAGGGAGCTGGGGCTGTGCTGCTGGGAGAGGAGGAGGCTGAGAGGTGACCTCAGCAGTGGTTATCAATGTGTGCAGGTGAGTGCCAGGAGGCTGGAGCCAGGCTCTGCTGGGGGATGCCCAGGGACAGCACAAGGGGCAATGGTGGAAGCTGAGGCATAGGAAGTGTCATGGGAACCTGAGGAGGAATTTTTCCCCTGTGAGGATGCCAGAGCCCTGGCACAGGCTGCCCAGGGGGGTTGTGGAGTCTCCCTCTCTGGAGATACTCAAAGCCTGCCTGGATGTGTTCCTGTGTGATCTACTCTGTGTGATCCTGCTCTGGCAAGGAGGTTGGACTGGCGTTCTCTAAATCCCAAAGAGCCTCATCTGTGGATGTTTTTAAGGCCAGGCTGGATGTGGCTCTGGGCAACCTGTGTCCCTGCCCATGGCAAGGGCTTGGAACTAGAGGATCCTTGATTTCCCTTCCAAGAATTCTGTGGTTTAAGATTGGATTAATCATAGAGAGAGTGATTGGCATTGGAATGGGCTGCCTGAGGAGATGGTGGAGTCCCCATCCCTGGAGGTGTTGAAGAGGAGGCTGCACGAGGCACTTGGTGCCGTGGGTTAGTTAATGCGAAGGTGTTAGGCGATAGGTTGGACTCGATGATCTTGAAGCTCTTTTCCAACCTGATTAATTCTGATTCTGAACTTTCAGTAAAGCCTATAAAAACACTTTAATGTATTGTACCACACTCTTCTGATTAGAAATGATGAAGGATCTTCATTTTTTTTTGGAAGGGGCTAATACTAATTTCAAGACCTCATTCCTCTCTTTGGCTTTATGGCTACCATCATCTTGATGTTTTAATAGCTTTGCCCATAGTAGCTCAGGAGACCTTTTTAAGTGGCAGCCCTGACTTTAGGGAAGAGATTTTAAAGAAAAAATAAAATACCAAGGAAAGAGGGATTTTTTTTCTGTACTATAAAAGGCAAAGAGAAAATAGTATGGATGTGACAAGATAGAAGCCCAGAGAACCTTGTTTTGGAGAACCACATGGGCTAATTACAGTAATTACAGCAGAATTCAGCTTTCAGTAGCTGCTTCCCCCCCACCACCACCACTTTCTGTCATTTACAGAAGGTTTTAGATCTGCAATGTCTTCAGCTCTGCTGCTTCTTTTGAGCAGAGTATTTTGGGGACAGCACAAGAGAGCCTCACACTTCAGTGGAGTTTCACAGCCGAGGCTTTAGGCAAACGTGATCAGGAAAGCAGACCCTGGAGGGCTACCTGCTTTGCTGAGCCAAAACAAAACCCCAACAGAGCAGGTGCAAAAGATGCAGCAAGGCACAGTGATGCAACTTGTGGGCTTGATGGCCAGACCCAAAGCATGGCGATGAGTTAAATCCGGTTGGCAGCTGGTTATAAGTGGAGTTCCCCAAGGCTCAGTGTTGGGACTAATTCTCTTCAGAGTAGAATAGAATAGAATAGAATCAAGCAGGGAGAGAGAGTGATTAGCATTGGAATGGGCTGCCCAGGGAGGTGGTGGAGTCGCTGTCCCTGGAGGTGTTGAAGCCAAGTGTGGCTGGGGCTCTTTGTGCCATGGTCTGGTTGATTGGGCAGGGCTGGGTGCTAGGTTGGACTGGGTGAGCTTGGAGCTCTCTTCCAACCTGGTTGGTTCTGTGATTCTATGTTTTCCATCTGGTGATGTGTCTCAAGGCAGGGTGCATAGACAATCTGTACCAGAAATACACAAGTAACTTCTCCACCCTCCTGTCTTTGCTTCTGATCATTGAAGAAGTGAGGAAATCTTCTGCTCTGGCATGGAAATCCAGCTCCTCAGCAAGATGAAGTCCAGTGCAGTATAAAATGGATCTTTGCAATGGGTAACCAGGCTGGAGGTGTTGTTGCAGCTACTGAAGTCTCTCCTTGTCTTGCAAAACCAGCACATGTGGCACAGAACTCTTCTGATAATAGTCTGTGCTTGAAAGACCTTCTTTTTAGGCTATCAGCTAGTGACAGGACTGGGGGGAATGGAGCAAAGCTGGAGGTGGGAAGAGTCAGACTGGATGTGAGGAGGAAGTTGTTCACCATGAGAGTGGTGAGAGCCTGGAATGGGTTGCCCAGGAAGGTGGTTGAAGCCCCATCCCTGGAGGTGTTTAAGGCCAGGCTGGCTGAGGCTGTGGGCAGCCTGATCTAGGGTAGGGTGTCCCTGCCCATGGCAGGGGACTTGGAACTGGCTGATCCTTGTGGTCCCTGCCAACCCTGACTGGTTCTATGATTCTGTAAATTAAAAGCACTGTGAATTAGGCAAAACTACATGAAAAGAGCCCTGAAGTTGAAAGCAGAAGTCTGGAATAATCCTCTGAAGGATATGGAGTCTAAAATGCAATCAGACAACCACAAACTGCCTCTTTCTACCCATTCCTGTTGCTGAAAGGCTCCGTGCCTGGAACTTCCCTAAACATTTCACCAGGAGCCATCTCCAGCTGCATTTTAAGTGCCTGTTTACACTGTGGTTACAAATTGCCTATGGGATGTGAACTGTCTATCACTTCCAGAGCAATTAGTGTGGGAAACCTTATCAAAAGGCATCTTGTCAAGTTTGAGAAGCCATAAATATTGCACTAGGATCCCGGAGGAAATCAAAGTGAGTTTGATACTGTGCTTATTTACATGGTGCCACACAAGCAAAGGCACTAGTGGATGCTCCAGGGTCTGTTATTCCCTGTGCTCTGGATTCCATTGATCCCATGTTATGTTTAGAGTGAGAATTACCCAGTGGCTTTGTGATACAGCAACAGTCTGCTTCTGGTGGCTAACTCTGTGGAAGTCAAGCAGTTGTGGGTTTTGGGGACAGTGATTTCTTGCAATGAAAGGAAGGCAGAGGTGCAGCATCAGATGAGTTTGAAGTGGCAGAGGGGAGATTGGAACTGGATGTTAGGAAAGGGTTCTTGACAGTGAGGGTGGTGAGACACTGGCACAGGTTGGGGATGGTGAGACACTGGCACAGTTTGCCCAGGGAGGTTGTGGAGCACAGAAGCACCCAATGTGATCAAAGATTGGGTTAGGTTGGAGATGAGGAACACTTCTTTGCTGCAGGAGTGGTCAGGGATTGGTACAGGCTGCCCAGGGAGGTGGTGGAATGCCCGTGCCAGGAGGTGTTCAAGAAAGGTGTGGCCATGGCACTTGGGGACATGGTTTAGTGGCCATGGTGGTTCTAGATCACCACTTGGACTTGATGATCTTGGGGGCCTTTTTCAACCAAAACAATTCTATGATTTGGTGCTCCCTTGGATCAGATCTTAACTCTTGCACAACCTCTGCTCTCCTCTGACTTACTCACCCAAGGTTCCCAACCTGGCACTCAGCTGAAACCACCCAAATCTTCAAGACTTTTCACTAAGGCAGAGGGTAGGAAAAGCTGCTCCAACAATGAGAAGATGGGAAATCATCTTGAACATGAAGGCAGGAGGGCTCTTGATAGCTCTCACCAGTAAAGAGTCAAGAACTCTTTAAGCTGAAGGCATCATTAGCCCAGGAGCACGTAGCTTATAGACTAGTGATGAAAATATTGAACCTGGGAATTTGAGGGTTCTTAGCAATTAAACTAATTCCAGCATGCAGCAGAAAATTAGGAGCCAAAAACCTTCTTGCTTCAAGGGTTTATGTTTATGAGTGGGACTACAGAACCTCCTGAGGAAGGACAGGCTGCAGCAGCTCTGCTGTGAGCACAGACTGAAAGAGTTGGGGCTGTGCAGGCTGCAGAAGAGGAGGCTCCCAGGTGACCTTCTTGTGGCCTTCCAGGATCTGAAGGGGGGCTACAAAAAAGCTGGGGAGGGACTTTTTAGGCTGTCAGGGAGTGCCAGGACTGGGGGGAATGGAGCAAAGCTGAAGGTGGGGAGATTAAGACTGGAGGTGACTTCCAGGAGCTTTAGGGGAACATCAGGGATGAAGAACACTGCATAATGATCTTCACAGGACCACTGCATCATGGAATGGTAGGGATTAGAAGGGACCTCTGGAGATCATCCAGTCCAACCTCCCTGCCAAAGCAAGGCCACCTATGACAGGGCACACAGGAACATATCCAGATGGGTCTGGAAAGTCTCCAGAGAAGAAGACTCCACAACCTCTCTGGGCAGCCTGCTCCAGGGCTCTGTCACCCTCACAGTACAGAGGTTAGTGAGAGGTAACAGATACCGACAGGACTGGGGGGAATGGAGCAAAGCTGGAGGTGAGGAGAGTCAAAGTGGATGTGAAGAGGAAGTTCTTCAGCATGAGAGTGGTGAGAGCCTGCAATGAGTTGCTCAGGTTGGAGGTTGAGTCCCCATGGCTGGAGGTGTTTGAGGCCAGGCTGGCTGAGGCTGTAGGCAGCCTGCTCTAGGGTAGGGTGTCCCTGCCCATGGCAGGGGGGTTGGAACTGGCTGCTCCTTGTGGTCCCTTCCAACCCTGACTGATTCTATGACAGGATGGGACAGGAACTATTGATCCAGAAAGACCCTCCCAATTCTCTGCTTTCCCTGTGGTCAATTCACCATTCCACAGCGGCTGCAAAACCCTTGAGCAGTTGCAGAGCTCAGGGGGAGGCTTTGCTGGAAACCTGCTGTGTGCAGATTCATTCAAATGTAAATGCCTCTCAGCCTCCCTGGGCAGTGATGTTTATTTGCCTGGTGCTGGATGCTTCTGGAGGAAGGAGATAATTGTTCACCAAGAGGAAATTTAAAGGGGGAAAGAAAAAAAACAAACCAACAACCAACCCTTAACTACTGGCAGGGAAATAATCACCCGGCTGAGAAGTGCTACCTTGTTTGCTCCCAGTATCCTCTTGACATCAGCATGAGGTTACTTGTAATGAGATTCATATGTGTAAATATGATGATTAGATATTCCCACATAAACATGATTACCAGCTCTCCCTAAAAGTCTGAGCAGGCTTTGTGTAATCCTGTTGTTGAAAATAAAGGGAATCAAAGCCAACAAGCTGCAGTCAGCCTCCCCCCTATGGGAACAGCAGAACGTGAGGGCAGAATATGCTTTCCAAAGTGCCTGCTGGTGGTTGAGGTCAATTACAGTTATGACTCATTAGAGTATTAAACTAAGAATATGCTTTTTAGCATAATTAGTGCTTCCTTAAAGTGGATCCACTTTAATTCTTTGAGACCTTTCAGGGTGTTTGGGCATGAAGTCTTAGGCAAACATAAAAGCGTTCTGTTGCATTAACCTCACTTAGAAACTCTTGCAGCCACTTGCAGCGTCTCTCTCCCTTCTTTTATTGCTCAAATCACTTCCAAAGGTGCCTTTCTGCAGCGCAGAGCAATGTCTAATTAGTCATGTAGAAGATTACAGCTGCTTCATTTAGCAGGCAGGGGTTTTGCTGACTCAGAGATTCCAGAGGAGTAAATGTGTGATAAGGGCGGCGCAGAAAATCCTCCTCCCAACTGTCTGGAAAGGAAACAGATTGAATAAGAAAGAAGAAAAAGGAAAGTCTGGAGAGCAGAAGGCTCCCAGGTGACCTTATTGTGGCTTTGCAGGATCTTAGGGGGACTACAACAAAGCTGGGGAGGGACTTTTTAGGCTGTCAGGCAGTGTTAGGATTGGGGGGAATGGAGCAAAGCTGGAAATGGGGAGATTTAGACTGGAGGTTAGGAAGAAGTTGTTCAGCATGAGGGTGGGGAGAACCTGGAAGGGGTTTCTTAGGGAGGTGGTGGAAGCCTCATCCCTGGAGGTGTTTAAGGCCAGACTGGCTGAGGCTGTGGCCAGCCTGATCTAGTGTGAGGTGTCCCTGGGCATGGCAGGGGAGTTGGAAAGCTGGAAATGAGGAGATCCAGACTGGAGGTTAGGAGTTTGTTCAGCATGGTCCAGGGAAGCAGTTCTCCCCCTCTACTCTGCTCTGGTGAGATTCCAACTTGGAGTACTGCATCCAGTTCTGGAACCCTCATTACAAGAAGGATGTGGAGGTGCTGGAGTGTGTCCAGAGCAGGGCCAGGAGGATGCTGAGAGGACTGTAGCAGCTCTGCTGTGAGCACAGACTGAAAGAGTTGGGGCTGTGCAGGCTGGAGCAGAGGAGGCTCCCAGGTGACCTTCTTGTGGCCTTCCAGGATCTGAAGGGGGCTACAAAAAAGCTGGGGAGGGACTTGTTAGGCTGTCAGCGAGTGCCTGGGGGGAATGGAGCAAAGCTGGAGGTGGGGAGAGTCAGGCTGGAGGTGAGGAGGAAGTTGTTGAGCATGAGAGTGGTGAGAGGCTGGAATGGGTTGTGGAGGGAGGTGGTTGAAGCCACATCCCTGGAGGTGTTTAAGGCCAGGCTGGATGAGGCTGTGGGCAGCCTGCTCTAGGGTAGGGTGTCCCTGGGCATGGCAGGGGGGTTGGAACTGGCTGCTCCTTGTGGTCCCTTGCAAGTTGTTGGCCTTTTTATTCTATGAATATCCATTTCCCTAACCAAAGGAGGCAGAAAGTGATTTTTCAGAGCTCCAGCCCTGGCTTGGGATGGACAGGCAGGACTGATGTGCCAAAGCTAACTGTCTGAGGCTCAGCAAGGCCAAGTGCTGCATCCTGCACTTCAGCCACAACCACCCCCTGCAAAGCTACAGTTCTGGGGCAAGGTGCCTGGAAAACTGCCCTGTGGAAAAGGGCCTGGGGGAGCTGTTTGACAGACAGTGAAATATGAGCCAGCAGTGTGCTTAGGTGGCCAAGAAGGCCACCAGCACCCTGACTGGCACCAGGAATAGTGTGACCAGCACAGTGCTGGTGAGGCTGCACCTCGAATACTGTGTTTAGTTTTGGGAGCCTCACTCTAAGAGATTGAGGTGCTGGAGCAGATGAGAGGAGGGCAGCAAAGCTGGTGAAGGGTGTAGAGCACAAGTCTTTTGGACATGAGGGAGAAGTTTTTCACAGGGATTGGACATTAGGAAAAAGCTTTTCCTGGAGAGAGTGGTCAGGGACTGGAATGAGCTGCCCAGGGAGGTGGTGGAGTCTTCCACCCTGGCTGTGTTTCAGGGTGGTTTGGATGTGGTGCTTAGGGACATGGTTTAAGGTGAATCTCGTAGAGTAGGATTCTAGGTTGGACCTGGTGATCCTGAGGGGCTTTCCTAATCTGCATGGTTATGATTCTGAGCAGCTGAGGGAACTGGAGTTGTTCAGCCTGGAGAAAAGGAGGCTGGGGGCAGATCTCACTCTCCACACCTCTCTGAAAGGATGCTGGAGAGAGGTGGGGGTCAGTCTCTTCTCCCAAGTGGCAATTGATAGGACAAAAGGGAGCTATTCATTGTCAATCCCTAGCAAAGGCTGCTGGGGGAGGTGATGGAGTGCCCATTCCTGGAGGTGTTCAGCAGCTGTGTAGATACAGTGCTGAGAGGCCCTTGGTGTAGCCGTGGGTTGGTGTTTGCCCTTAAATCATCTTAAAGGGTTGGGTTTTTTTCCAACCCAAACGATTCCCTGGTGCCCTGTGAGGCTGTGCAGCACATCACTAACACTGGTGGTACCTCCTGCTTGCAGAGCTCACCTATGCCTGGATCTTCAACGAGTACCCAACCTTCGTTCACCAGGACAATCGCCGCTTCGTGTCGCAAGAGACCGGCAACCTCTACATCGCCAAGGTGGAAGCTTCGGACGTGGGCAACTACACCTGCGTGGTGACCAACACAGTGACCAACAGCAGAGTCCTGGGTCCCCCCACCCCACTCATCCTCAGGAACGATGGTAGGAGCTGGAGGAGGGGAGTTGCAGGGGCGGGGGTTGTGGTGTTTGCTTTCTTTGCCTGGCTCTCACCCGGCGATTCAGTCATGGCCTGAAATGTTTACATCAGAGTAAAGAGAGGCCAAGCAAAACTGTGGCCAGTTATGGGCTCCCCAGTTCAAGAGGGACAGGGATCTGCTGGAGAGAGGCAGAGAGCCACAAGGATGATTGGAGGGCTTGAGTATGACCCCTGTGAAGAGAGAGTGAGAGCCCTTGAGACGACTGAGAGGGGATCTGATCAGTGTTTATACAAGAGGACACAGTCTCAAGCTGTGCCAGGGCAGGTCTAGGCTGGATGTTAGGAAAAAGTTGTTGGCAGAGAGAGTGATTGGCATTGGAATGGGCTGCCCAGGGAGGTGGTGGAGTCGCTGTGGCTAGAGATGTTGAAGCCAAGCCTGGCTGGGGCACTTAGTGCCATGGTCTGGTTAGTTGGCCAGGGCTGGGTGCTAGGTTGGAGTGGATGATCTTGGAGGTCTCTTCCAACCTGGTTGATTCTGTGATGATTCTATAAATACCTGAGGGGTGGGTGGGTCAAGTGGAGGAGGCCAAGCTCATTTCAGTGTTGCACAGTAATAAGGCAAGGAACAGTGGATACAAACCTGAACAGAGAAGGTTTCACCTTGACACGAGGAGAAACTTCTTTATGGTGAAGGTGACACAGCACTGGAGCAGGCTGCCCAGAATGGTTCTGGAGTCTCCTTCTCTGGAGACTTCCAAACCGACCTGGATGCATTCCTGGACCAGTGCTGGGCCCGATCCTGTTCAGTGTCTTTATTGATGATCTGAACCAGGAGATTGAAGACAGCATCAGCGAGTTTGCAGGTGACATCAAGCTAGGAGCAGTTGTGGAGCTGTTGGAGGGTAGGAGAGCCCTGCAGAGGGACCTGGCCAGGCTGGATGGGTGGGCAGAGGCCAATGGGATGAGATGGAACAAGGCCAAGTGCAGGGTTCTGCACTTTGGCCACAACAACCCCAAGCAGCACTACAGGCTGGGGCCAGAGTGGCTGAGAGCAGCCAGGCAGAGAGGGAGCTGGGGGTGCTGGGAGAGAGGAGCTGAAGAGGAGGCAGCAGTGCCCAGGTGGGCAGCAGAGCCAATGGCATCCTGGGCTGGCTCAGGAGCAGTGTGGGCAGCAGGACAAGGGAGGTTCTTCTGCCCCTGTGCTCAGCACTGCTCAGGCCACACCTTGAGTGCTGTGTCCAGTTCTGGGCTCCTGAATTGCAGAGAGATGTTGAGGTGCTGGAAGGTGTTTGGAGAAGGGCAGCAAGGCTGGGGAGGGGCCTGGAGCACAGCCCTGTGAGGAGAGGCTGAGGGAGCTGGGGGTGTGCAGCCTGCAGAAGAGGAGGCTCAGGGCAGAGCTCATTGCTGTCTGCAGCTCCCTGCAGGGAGGCTGTAGCCAGGTGGGGTTGGGCTCTGCTGCCAGGCAGCCAGCACCAGAAGAAGGGGACACAGCCCCAAGCTGTGCCAGGGCAGGTCTAGGCTGGATGTTGTGAGGAAGTTGTTGTCAGAGAGAGTGATTGGCATTGGAATGGGCTGCCCAGGGAGGTGGTGGAGTCACCATCCCTGGAGGTGTTGAATCCAAGCCTGGTTGGGGCACTTAGTGCCATGGTCTGGTTGATTGGGCAGGGCTGGGTGCTAGGTTGGACTGGCTGAGCTTGGAGGTCACTTCCAACCTGAGCAATTCTATGATTCCTGTGCAGACTACCCTAGGGGATCTTGCTTTTGGTAGGGGTTTGGACTGGATGATCTCTGAAGGTCCCTTCCAACCTCTAACATTCTATGATTCTGTGATGTTCCCTAATGTAGAGGTTCAGTGCTGCTGGAGACCTCTGCTTTAGAATCATAGAATCAGTCAGGGTTGGAAAGGACCTCAAGAATCATCCAGTTCCAAGTCCCCTGCCATGGGCCAGGGACACACTACCCTAGAGCAGGCTGGCCAGAGCCTCATCCATCCTGGCCTTAAACACTTCCAGGGATGGGGCCTCAACCACCTCCCTGGGCAACCCATTCCAGGCTCTCTGCACTCTCATGCTGAAGAACTTGCTCCTCACGTTCTGTCTGCTTTAGCACACAGCTTTAGCTGTGCTTCCAAGTCATAGCCAGTGGTGTGGTTTCTACCACTGTGGCCAAGGCTCCTTTTCCCACCGCTGGAACAGCTCTCAACACCAGGCAATAATTACAAAAGAAAAGAAGCTGGTTCACTTAGACAAAGACAGGCAATAAAATAGATGTTGGGTTTTGGCTAGCCTTCAGCTTTGCTCATTTTATGCTGCCCAAAAGTGAACAGAAGCACTTTGTTGTTTGGGTTGCTGCTAGCTGAGCCAGTAAGTCCCAGCAGAACTGGGGCTATTTTTAGTAGTCTGTGGAATAAAGCAGAAAAAGAAAGAAGAAAGCAGGAGAAGGTTTCTAAATTTACTCAGACAGTTGATTTGTATCATTGTCTTCTTTGGGTAGATAAGGACAAAAATTACATTTCCATCTCAATTTCCAATTAAAATGAATTAAAATGTGTCTGGTTAAAGGATAACAGTGAGGGATGCTCCATCCAGAAATAGAAATGCATTTGTTAGAGGCTTCTTCTACATTCACTGTCATCTCCTGGTGTCTGACCAAAATGGCTTGCCTCTAAAATGTGGGCTGGTTGCTACCAACCTCCTACCTGTAGCTTTGCCCTGGCAGGAATGTGGTTACTGCAGAGTGAGGAGTTGGGAAGCACTGAGGCTGTGTGGAGGACATGAGATGTGCTCACATGGGAATGGAATATGAAGGCACCCTGCTTGATCTGGGAGGGGAGAAAGTGGCTTCTGTTCCAGCTCTGTGCCAGATCACAGAACTACAGAGTTATAGAATGCTTTGGGTTGAAATAGACCTTATAGATTGTCCCAGATTGAGAGTATAGGGTTGAAAGTTTTCTGGGGCCTAGAAGATTGTTATTCAATCCCATAATTCTGCTGTCTTGTTGTGAGCTTATAACGAGAGCATCTTAGGAGAAACATTAGTGCAGATGAGGTATCTCCATCCAGAACCTGAGGGGTGGTTGTAGCCAGGGGGAGGTTGCTCTCTTCTCTCAGGCAGCCAGCACCAGAACAAGAGGACACAGCCTCAAGCTACACCAGGGGAAATTTAGGCTTGAGGTGAGGAGAAAGTTCTGCACTGAGAGAGTCATTGGCTACTGGAATGGGCTGCCCAGGGAGGTGGTGGAGTCGCCGTCCCTGGAGCTGTTCAAGGCAGGACTGGACGTGGCACTTGGTGCCATGGTCTAGCCTTGAGCTCTGTGGTAACAGGTTGGACTTGATGATCTGTGAGGTCTCTTCCAACCTTGGTGATACTGTGAGACTGTGAGATTGCTTGGCTGGGTGCAATCCTGATCACAACTCCAGGCTGAGCGGGGAATGGCTGAGAGAGAGCAGCCCTGAGGAAAGGGACCTGGGGGTCTGGGCTGATGCAAAGCTCCACATGAGCCTGCAGTGTGAGTGCAGCCCAGACAGCAACCCTGTGCTGGGCTGCAGCAAGAGCAGTGTGGGCAGCAGGGCAAGGGAGGGGATTCTGCCTCTTGGCTCTGCTCTCCTCAGACCCCACCTGCACTCCTGGGTACATTTCTGTAGCCCCCAGCAGAAGCAGCACATGGAAGTATTGGAGCCAGTCCAGAGGAGGCCACCAAGATGCTGAGAGGGCTGCAGCAGCTCTGCTGTGAGGACAGGCTGAGAGAGTTGGGGCTCTGCAGCCTGGAGAAGAGAAGGCTTCCAGGAGACCTTGGAGTGGCCTTGCAGGATCTGCAGGGGGCTCCAGGACTGCTGGGGAGGGACTATTGACAAGGTCTTGTAATGCCAGGATTAGGAGGAATGGGTTTGAAGTGGCAGAGGGGCGATTGAAACTGGATGTTAGGAAGAAGTGAGGATGGTGAGAGACTGGCACAGGTTGAGGGTGGTGAGACACTGGCACAGGTTGCCCAGGGAGGTTGTGGGGCACAGAAGCACAGAATGCGATCAAAGATCACATTGGGTGCTTCTGTGCTCCGCAACCTCCCTGGAGGTGTTCAAGGCTAGGCTGGATGAGGCCTTGAGCGACCTGTTCTAGTGGATGATGTCCCTGTCTGTGGCAGGAGGGTTGGAACTGGCTGATCCCTGAGGTCCCTTCCAACCTAAGCCATTCTATGAGTTCCAAACAGCCATCTCTTCCTTCTCCTGCTCATCCTGATTTCACATCTGGCTTTGCCACGCAGGTGGAAGGATGGGAGAGAAGATACAAGACTGAAATAAAGACCAGCTCTGTAGTTTGAAGAGTGCTCCCAGCACCATGGCACGTCAGGTGCTCTGATGTGTTTGCATTTCAGAGCCTTGAGTGTTTTTCTTCCCATTTCAGGGCTTAAACCCCCTGCTTTTGGATGAAAGCCCCAGAAACTCAGCAGCAAGTTAATTTGTCTGAGGAGCTGACACCCATTTCCTGGCGACACCTGGGAAATGCTCAAGTCTAATTGGCTCACACAGCTGCTGCTGCTGATGGCAATTTTATTCCAGGACTATTCCAGTTCTTTCCTACCATCACTGGGTTTTAATTCTGATGTAAAGAATCTGAAGTGCATTTTAAAGAGAATCACAGAATTGTCAGGGTTGGGAGGGACCTGCCTTGGCCGAGAGGTTGGACTTGCTGATCTCTGGAGGTCCCTTCCGACCTCTAAAGCTCTGTGATTCTGTGACCTCAAGGATCATCCAGTTCCATCCCCCCTGCATGGGCAGGGACACCTCACACTAGATCAAGTTCCTCAGAGCCACATCCAGTCCTGGCCTTAAAAACTTTCAAGGATGAGGCTTCCACCACCTCCCTGGGCATCCCCTTCCAGGCTCTCACCACTCTTATGGTGAAGAAATTCTTCCTACTGTCTAATCTTAATCTCCCCTCCTCTACCTTGGATCCATTCCCCCTAGTCCTGTCACTATGTGACAGCCTAAAAAGTCCCTCCCCAGCTTTCTTGTAGCCCACTTCAGATACTGGAAGGCCACAATAAGGTCTCCCATTGGAGCCTTTTCCCTTCCATACAAAACAACCCCACCTCTCTCAGCCTGTCTTCATGGGAGAGAAGCTCCAACCTTCTGATCATCCTCATGGCCCTTCTCTGGACACATTCTAGCACCTCCAGATCTTTCCTGTCATAGGGGTTCCACAACTGGACACAGTGTTCCAGATGGTGTCTCACAAGAGCTGTGAAGAAGGGGAGAATCACCTCCCTCAACCTGCTTGGTGCAGCCAAGGATAACGTTGGCTCTCTGGGCTGCAAGTGCACGCTGGCAGATGTCCGAGTCTGCAACTACCTGAAGGGACATTGTGGAGAGGCTGCTGCTGGGCTCCTCTCACAGGTACTTGGAGACAGAACAAGGGGGAATGGCCTCAAGCTGAGGCTGGGTAGGGTTAGATTGGACAATAGGGAAAAGTTTTTCATGGAGAGAGTGGTCAGGGACTGGAATGAGCTGCCCAGGGAGGTGGTGGAGTCCCCCCACCCTGGATGTGTGTAAGGCTGGTTTGGATGTGGTGCTTAGGGATATGGTTTGAGGTGAACCTTGTAGAGTAGGGTTCTAGGTTGGACTTGGTGACCCTGAGGGCCTTGGGGCTGTGTTTAAGGGTGGTTTGGATGTGGTGTTTGGGGTTATGGCTTCAGGTGACTCTTGTAGAGTAGGGTTCTGGGTTGGACTTGGTGACCCTGAGGGCCTTGGGGCTGTGTTTAAGGGTGGTTTGGATGTGGTGTTTGGGGCTATGGCTTCAGGTGACTCTTGTAGAGTAGGGTTCTGGGTTGGACTTGGTGACCCTGAGGGCCTTGGGGCTGTGTTTAAGGGTGGTTTGGATGTGGTGTTTGGGGCTATGGCTTCAGGTGACTCTTGTAGAGTAGGGTTCTAGGTTGGACTTGGTGATCCTTGGACTTGTCCCTGCCCATGGCAGGGGAGTTGGAACTAGATGATCCTTGTGGTCCCTTCCAACCCTGACTGATTCTATGATCCTGAGAGGGCTTTGCCAACCTGCGTGTGTTGAATCACAGAAACAGCTCTGTGCAGCCTGCTCCAGTGGAGGATCTCCCTGCTGACTGCAGAGAGGCTTGCACTGGATAACCTTTGGAGGGCCCCTTCCAACCCAGACCGTTCCATGACTCTCTGATCTCACCCAGCACCATTTGCTCCTTGGCCAGTGTCCGGGCAAGCTCTGCGCCGCAGTCATCAATTAGCCGCTAATCAGGGCGGGTGGAACCGTGTGTGCTGGTTTTAAGACAGTCCAGTGAGTGGAGCTGGAGCCATTTGTCATGCAGATAATGGCCTTTTTATGGGCCCAAATTTTTAAACACAAATTTCATAAAGAGGCTGCCAGGAAGCCTGATTTACTGGGGCAGTAAAAAGGAAGGGATTACACCAAGAGGATCTGATCCCTGCACATCTAAATCCTTGCAGTTAATAGAAGCCTTGATTAACTCCACTGCTTTTAAAACTCATCTCTTTTCTTCTCTTTTTTTCCCCCTTCCTCTCATGTTGGTTTGTTCTGCATACATCTGAAAGGTCTGGAACATAAACCCTATGAGGAGAGGCTGAGGGAGCTGGGGTTGTTTAGCCTGGAGAAGAGAAGGCTCAGGGGTGACCTCATTGCTGTCTACAACTACCTGAAGGGAGGCTGTAGCCAGGTGGGGTTGGGCTCTGCTGCCAGGCAACCAGCAACAGAACAAGGGGACACAGCCTCAAACTGCACCAGGGCAGGTTCAGATTGGATGTTAGGAGGAAGTTCTTTAGTGAGGGTATTAAGACACTGGCACAGGTTGCCCAGGGAGGTTGTGGATACTTTCTCCCTGGAGGTGTTTAAGGCCAGGCTGGATGAGGCCTTGAGCAACCTGCTCTAGTGGGAGGT
>WAAF01007095.1:110524-136859 GCA_013400475.1 Tricholaema leucomelas
AGGAGCCCAGAACTGGACACAGCACTCAAGGTGTGGCCTGAGCAGTGCTGAGCACAGCTGAACACTAAACAACCTTAAAATAGTAGAGGGGCAGACAGAGAAGTAAACCCTGCTTGCCTCTCCTCCTCAGCTCCCTTTGCTCCTGCAGTGTCAGGAGGTTCTATTTGTCTTTCTGCTTTTTTTTCTTGCAAGTCCCTGACAGGGAAGAGGCTGTGCAAAATGCTTCAGCTTTCTTCTGTGCTTTGCCAGCACCACATGAAGGAAGGTGTGCAGTGTGGGAGGGCTGGGATCAAGTACACATCTGTCACAGCCTGGGCACGGGTTCAAAAGTCACTCAGCTCTCACTTTGTCTGTCATAGAATCATAAAATCATAGAATCAGGGTTGGAAGGCATCACAAGGATCAGCCAGTTCCAACCCCCCTGCCATGGGCAGGGACACCCTACCCTAGATCAGGCTATCCACAGCCTCATCCAGCCTGGCCTTAAGCGCCTCCAGGAATGGGGCCTCAACCACCTCCCTGAGCAACCCATTTCAGGCTCTCACCACTCTCACAATGTAGAACTTCCTCCTCACATGCAATCTGAACCTGCCCACCTCCAGCTTTGCTCCATCATCATAGAATCAACCAGGTTGGAAGAGACCTCCAAGCTCATCCAGTCCAACCTAGCACCCAGCCCTATCCAGTCAACCAGACCATGGCACTGAGTGCCTCAGCCAGGCTTTGCTTGAACACCTCCAGGGATAGCGACTCCAGCACCTCCCTGGGCAGCCCATTCCAGTGCAGATCACTCTCTCTGTGAAGAACTTCCTCTAAACATGATAGAGTGGTTTGGGTTGGAATGGACATGAAAGCTCATCTAGTTCCAGTGCCCTGCCATGGCAGATGTACCAATATTTCAGGTGTCATCATCCCAACTTATCATTTTAATACGAGTTTTTTTTACTTTACCTCTTCAGATCTTCTTCTGCAGCCTCTCCCTATACAAAGCAGATACATCAGAGAGTCACAGAATGGTTTGGGGTGGAAGGGACCTTAAAGCTCATCCAGTTCCAACCCCCCTGCCGTGGGCACTTCCCACCAGCCCAGGTTGCTCAAGGTCTCATCCAGCCTGGCCTCGAACACCTCCAGGGAGGGGACATCCACAGCCTCCCTGGGCAACCTGTTTCAGGATCTCCCCACCCTCACTGTAAAGAATTGCTTCCTAATCTGCAGTCTCAGTCTGCCCTCCTCAAGCTTAAAGTTATTCCCTGCCTTTGAATGCTTTGTTCATCTGATTACATGGAACAAAGTATTAACCAGGTTCTTGGAGACCTCTGCTGGTGACATCTTCCCACCAAGAGTCTTGGATTTGGTGATGTCAAACTAGGGCAAGTGACCATTAAAAGGATCTGAACTCACTCTTTTAATGGGACTTTCTGAAGTGTTGTAGGTATCTGTGGACACCTGGGGTGTATGTGGGTGACATGGGAAAGCCAGAGGGGTTGGATGGTCTCCAAAGAACACATGGCAGTTTTAGTGGAAAGAGATTTGCCTGTGGAATCTGGCAAAACTTGATGGAGTCCCTGAATCCCAGCATGGTGGAGGTTGGAAGAGACTTCTGGAGCCAGCCCAACTCTCCTTGCTGAAGCAGGGTCACCTAGATCAGGTTGCCCAGGATCACAATGACAAGGTGAGCCTGGACTCTCTCTAGGGAGGACTCCAGAACCTCTCTGGGCAGCCTGCTCCAGGTCTGACAATCTCACAGTAACCAAGTTTCTCAGTATGTAATCAGATGGAACCTCCTGGGTTCCACTTTGTGCCCTTGCCCCTTGTGCTGTCCCTGGACACCACTCACAAGAGCCTGGCCCCAGCCTCTTGCCCCCCACCCTTTATCTCTTGCTGAGCATTGCTCAGCTCCCCTCTGGGGCTGCTATTCTGCAGGCTCTCAGCCTTTGCTCTCGCAGAGCTGCTCCAGGCCTCTCAGCATCTTTGAGGCTCTGCTGAACTCTGCCCAGCAGTTCTCTGTCAGTCTTGAACTGGGGAGCCCAGACCTGGCCCAAGTCCTCCACATGTAGCCTCATTAGGGCAGAGCCCGGGGGGGTAAGACAGCATCCCTTGGCCACACTCTCTTTACAATGCATCCCAGAATACCATTGGTCTCCTTGGCCAGAAGGGCACATTGCTGGCTCGTGGTGGCCTTGTTGTCCACCAGCACTCTCAGGGCTCAGCTTGATGATATCAAATCCAGCTTCTGTGTGCGCTGCACGAGGAAGCCAGTGGCCGTTTGCTCACACCTGGGGAGCACATCTGGGTACAGACTCAGCCTTTATCCCTTCTGTCTGCCTTGCAGCTCAGCCCAGCTGGATTCAGAAGCTGAGTGATGTGCATGCAGCCATGGAGGAGAGCGTGGCCTGGGAGTGCCGAGCCAGCGGCCGGCCCAAGCCCTCCTACCGCTGGCTGAAGGACGGCGAACCCCTGCTGACACAGGTAGGATTGAGGCCAACAGGTATGAGATGCAACAAGGCCAAGTGCTGGGTCCTGCACTTGGGCCACAACAGCACCACAAACACTCCAGGCATGGGGCAGAGTGGAAAAAGTGGGACTGCCCAGTGGAAAAAGACCTGGCAGTGCTGGTCCTGTTGGTTAGTGACCAACAAGACACAAACCAGCTCCATCTTCAGAGGTTCTCCCTGGAATGGAGGATCCATGATACAAACCTAAGGGTGGAGAGACCCCTGTGGAGAAGAGAGAAAGGCTAACTAGGACTGTGCTGTCTGGAGCCAGAAACCATCAGCCTAGATTTTAAGGTCAGGCTGGATGAGGCTCTAGAGAGCCTGATTTAGTGTGAGGTGTCCCTGCCCATGGCAGGGGGTTTGGAACTAGATGACTTTCTGGTCCCTTCCAACCCTGAGTGAATCTATGATTCTTTTTATTTCCCCAAGATTCAGATGAACTTCAGCTGCTGCTGAAGCATCAATGAACCCTTAATGAAGCTGTTGGTTTCATGGTAGTTGGCAGGGTGTCTTTTTTTCCCCTCCCTGTGCAAGAATATGGCAGCCCACAGGTGATCAAACCCAGATAACAATTGCACAACCTTTACATGTCTATCCTAAGGCCAAGTAGAAAGCCAATAGCTCTTAATATGACTTGTGTTTGGGTTGGGGTTTTTTTTGTTGATGGTGAAACTCCTGGGGAGGGAGGGAAGCAGGGAGAGAAGAGCACTTTGCTGCACTTATTAACGTGGATCACCCAAGCTCCATATCCTTAGGCTGACAAATGATGCCCTGGTCCTTTGTTCCTCACACTAATTGTACTTGCCTCACGCTGGTCACTAGCAGATGGTCGTGTACTTAAATCACATTAGTGGCTGATATGAAGGAAAGGATCATTAAATTATTAACATCTCTATTGTTTGCAGTCAGTTGTAGGGGATTTGGAGTGTTCCTGCCTGTGCTAACTAAGGTGGCCACCAGCCCTGCCAGCCTTTATTGCCATATGTCCTCATAACGCTGCTGTTGTAAATGCTTTAAAGAATGCTCTGCTACACCACTGGGGAACCAAAGTGCATTTGCTTGATTCAACTTTATCTACTCAAAAGGGATATTAATCTAAATGGTTTGGGTGTTAAATCAATGAGGAGTCAAGGGAAAGTCCTCTAATTCCAATTGCATTTACCAGCTACTGTATTGGTTTTACCATTTAGTGTCTAACCTGCCATAAATATCAGCTGGCAGACCAATAGATTGGGGCATGCAAATTCTGCCCATTACTGCTGCTTGGCTTTAGCCCACCTTGCTGTAAAACACAGCACAAGCTCTGGGTTTATGTTGCAAGCAAGGGTCTCCTTATTTACTGTGTTCCTTGGTTGACTGTTTCCCCTGCAGGGCAGAGTTCAGCTGGAGCAGGGTTCGCTCACCATAAGCAACGTCAGCCTGGCGGACGCTGGCATGTACCAGTGTGTGGCAGAAAACAGACATGGCATCATCTTTGCCAGTGCAGAACTGAGTGTCATAGGTAAGTCTGATTTTCCTCCATGCTAAAAACCTTCCAGAACTAACAAAGCCTTCATAGAATCAGTCAGTTAGAAAGGACCACAAGGATTACCCAGATCCAACACCCCTGCCGTGGGCAGGGACACCTCACCCTAGAGCAGGCTGCCCACAGCCTCAGCCAGCCTGGCCTTAAACACCTCCAGGGATGAGGCTTCCACCATCTCCCTGGGCAACCCATTCCAGGCTCTCACCACTCTCATGCTGAACAACTTCTTCCTAACATCCAGTCTGAATTTACCTCTTTCTAGCTTTGTTCATTCCCCTCAGTCCTATCATTCCCTGAGAGCCTAAAAAGTCCCTCCCCAGCTTTTTAGTAGCACCCCCTCAGATACTGGAAGGCCACAATAGGGTCACCTGGGAGCCTTCTCCTCTGCAGACTGAACAGCCCCAACTCCCTCAGTCTCTCCTCACAGCAGAGCAGCTCCAGCCCTTGATCCCTGTGGTCCCTTCCAACCCTGACTGATTCTGTGATTATAGAACAGGTGACACAGAGGGGTTGTGGCATCTCCATCCTTTGAGATAATCAACAGGCAGCTGGGCACAACCTTGGGCAACCTGCTGTGATTGCCTGTGCTTGAGCAGAGTGGCATAGAGCCATCTCCAGAGGTCTTTTCCAGCCTTAGCTGTCCTGCAAATCCATATCCTATTTACATATGATGCTCTTTTATGAGTGGGAGGCCTGGAAAGTGATATGTCAGCACAGATATGTGGTTTCAATAAGTTACATGGAATTCATGCTTAGAAAACAGTGGTTTAGAAGCAAATGTTCAATAGCCTCATTCTCTGCTTCATGCTGAAGAACAAAGCATGAGATCTCTTCTGATTTTGGCATTTCCAATTATCAGTCATTTTCTATCAGCAGTGATCGATGTCAGCACAGGAGAAAAATTCATTTGAAAGATTGTCAGTGCTGCTCTTCAGGAAAGGGACAATAATGCTCAATAAATCAGACCTCACAGTGCTGAGAGGTATTGGACATGGTACTGTGTGAAGGAGATCAAAATAAACCCACTGATGCTTTTCCTGTCTGTCTAAAACCCTGCTGAAAAGGAGACTCTGGGAGGAAGGCAAATCTCCACAACATCCCATCGTAATAGAGGCTGGAAAGGACCTCTGCAGATCAACCGCCCTGCAGAAGCAAGGCACCCACAACAGCTTGCCCAGGAGCACAATGCCCGGCTGGGGCTGGAAGCTCTCCATATAAGGAGGCTCCACAACTTCTCTGGGCAAGCTCATCCAGCCCAACCTAGCACCCAGCCCTGCCCAACCAACCAGACCATGGCACTAAGTGCCCCAGCCAGGCTTGGCTTCAACACCTCCAGGCACAGCCACTCCACCACCTCCCTGGGCAGCCCATTCCAATGCCAATCACTCTCTCTGCCAACAACTTCCTCCTAACATCCAGCCTAGACCTGCCCTGGCACAGCTTGAGGCTGTGTCCCCTTCTTCTGTTGCTGGCTGCCTGGCAGCAGAGCCCAACCCCACCTGGCTACAGCCTCCCTGCAGGGAGCTGCAGACAGCAATGAGCTCTGCCCTGAGCCTCCTCTGCTGCAGGCTGCACACCCCCAGCTCCCTCAGCCTCTCCTCACAGGGCTGTGCTCCAGGCCCCTCCCCAGCCTTGCTGCCCTTCTCCAAACACCTTCCAGCACCTCAACATCTCTCTGCAATTGAGCAGCCCAGAACTGGACACAGCACTCAAGGTGTGTCCTGAGCAGTGCTGAGCACAGGGGCAGAAGAACCTCTCTTGTACTACTGCCCACACTGCTCCTGAGCCAGCCCAGGATGCCATTGGCTCTGCTGCCCACCTGGGCACTGCTGCCTCCTCTTCAGCTCCTCTCTCCCAGCACCCCCAGCTCTCTCTCTGCCTGGCTGCTCTCTTTAACAGCATCCATGCCTTCTTCTGTGCTGCAGTGAAGTCAGCTGTGCTCAGCCACAGAAGACAAAACAGCTCAGAGATTAGTGAACTCTATTGCATGAAAGAAGGAAGTTAAGGTCTGTTTGATCATGAAGCCCACCCTGTTATCAGTGGTGGATTATGTTTTATTCAGCTCTTTTGCAGCAGGAAAGATATCCAAAAAGAATTGAGACAGGAGAGATGCCTTAAGGTAAAAAAAACAGAGAAGGGTTTTGCCTTCTGTGTCACACAGCAGGGTTTTGCCTCCCAGCTGCTTCAGGTGAGCTTTAGATCACTTTACAGAGCATCAAACAGATGCAGTGTGCAGTGATCCTAACTCTCACCTCCCAGGCTGCAGTGAAGAAGGAAGGTTGTTCTTCATCCAACCAAAATACAAACCAAGAAGTCTGATGATTTATTTATTTGTTTGATTGATTGGATATTGATTTAATTTAGAATTGAAATGAACTGGGACTGGTTAGTCTGGAGAAGAGAAAGCTGAGAGGGGATCTTGTTAGTGTCTATCTCAGGGTTGGGTGTCTAGGTGAAGGGGCCCAGGCTCTTTTTGGTGGTGCCCAGTGAGAGGACAAGCTGGAACAAGGGGACACAGCCTCAAGTTGTGCCAGGGGAGGTCTAGGCTGGATGCTAGGAGGAAGTTCTTGAGAGAGAGAGTGATTTGCTTTGGAATGGGCTGCCCAGGGAGGTGGTGGAGTCACTGTCCCTGGAGGTGTTCAAGCAAAGCCTGACTGGGGCACTTAGTGCCATGGTCTGCTTGACTGGATAGGGCTGGGTGCTAGGTTGAACTGGCTGAGCTTGGAGGTCTCTTCCAACCTGGTTGATTCTATCATATTCCTGACATCAGCCTGCTGAGGTTACTCTTCCTGAAGTTTGCAGCTGAAGAAGTCAAAAGCTGAAGCATTCATGTGTCTCTTTGCCCTCTCCATGTATTCACAGAGCTCACCAAGTCAGCTCTTTCAGGAATTGCAGGTTAGAAACAGCCCTGGAATGTTGTGGTGTTCAAAACAACCTGGAATGAGCCGCCCAGGGAGGTGGTGGAATCACCCACCCTGGATGTGTTTAGGGATGGTTTGGATGTGATGCTTAGGGCTAAGGTGAATCTTCAGGTGAATCTTGTAGAGTATTGTTCTAGGTTGGACTTGGTGATCCTGAAGGGCTTTGCCAACTTGGATGTTTCTGTGATTGTGTGAACCTGGCTTTGTTTTATCCAGTGGGAATTCTGATCTGGTTTTCTTTTCCTTTTCTTTCAGCTGTGGGTCCAGACTTCTCCAAAACCCTCCTGAAGAAGTTAACTCTGGTTAAAGTGGGTGGTGAAGTAATCATCGAGTGCAAGCCAAAAGCTTCCCCCAGACCTACTTATTCTTGGAAGAAAGGAAAAGACATCCTGAGAGAAAATGAAAGGTAATGTCTGCTTCTTTCATTAGTTTGCTCCAACCCAGGGGCTTTCAGCAATGAAAGCTAAATTTGTCATTAGCAGCTCCCCCAAATTGACTTGCAAATGCATTTGACAGCAGCTCCTGTTCAGTCCCGAGGAGCTGGGGGGAGATTTCTGTTCCCATTGTGTTCATCCCAGGCTCTGTGTACTATTAAAGCATCCCTGCCAAGAAGCTGAGAAAGATACAGTCTCAAAGGCAAACCTTTTCTCTCCAAGTAACCATTGTTCCCCCCCAAAAAAACAACAAATTAAATCCCCAGGAGGTAAAAAGCCTCCACTGCACATTGCACTGCTCTGCTCCATTCCTCAGCATCCCACAATCATCTGGGGTCAGTGATTAATTTGGCAGTCCTAAGGCCTGACTTGCACTGCACATTGCACTGCTCTGCTCCATTCCTCAGCATCCCACAATCATCTGGGGTCAGTGATTAATTTGGCAGTCCTAAGGCCTGACTTAAGGCAGCATTTTCAGGCTGGCCAAGACATTTTGGTTCCTTCCTTTCTTTTTATTCCCATTCTCCCCCCTGGTTTTCTAGTTTAAAAGGAGAGTATTAGTAAGAAGTAGGACCCTTCCTTTGAAATTTGCCTGTGGTTTGTTGTTGAGCCCTCTCCAGGAGGCAACTCTAGTCACAAAACCCTTGCTGAATCTCTTGCTGTGTGCTGGTCCCAGTCCCTTTGCTCAGGCAGGCTCGAGGCAGTGTCTGATTCACAGAGTCACACAGAAATATCCAGGCTGGCAAAGCCCCTCAGGATCAGCAAGTCCAACCTAGAACCCTACCCTACAAGAGTCAATTTAAACCATAGCCCCAAGCACCACATCCAAACCACCCTTAAACACAGCCAGGCTGGGGGACTCCACCACCTCTCTGGGCAGCTCATTCCAGTCCCTGACCACTCTCTCCAAGAAAAGCTTTGTCCTAATGTCCAGTTTGGACCTTCCCAGCCTCAGCTTGAGGCCATTCCCCCTTCTTCTGTCTCCAATTCCCTGTGCACAGAGCCCAGCAGCAGCCTCTCCACAATGTCCCTTCAGGTAGCTTTGGACCGCAGTGAGGTCTCTCCTCAGCCTCCTCTTCTCACACCAACCATCTCCAGCTCCCTCAGTCGCTCCTCATAAGATTTATTCTCCAGGCCCTTCCCCAGCTTCATTGCCCTCCTCTGGACTCTCTCCAGCACCTCTACATCTCTCTTACATTGTGGTGATTCACCCCCAGCCCCACTTTTTGCCCCCCTCTGCAAGCAGGGCTCTTTCAAAATGACTACACAAGCCCCAAGGCACTGCTGACTTCTCTAAGCACCTTGGGTCAAACCATCCCCAACTCCCTCAGTCACTCCTCATGAGATTTATTCTCTGGGAGGATGTTGTTTCTGTTCTCTGAGCAGCTCAGTGCTGAGCTCAAATGCAAAGCAGAGCAAGGCTGAGGTGTTGATGCTGGTGGCCAAGCTGCCGTGCCAGAACCAGGAGCCTCCCAGCCAGGCACCGAGCCCTGGCTGGGAAACCAGACATGAAATGTGCCTAAGCAGGTGTGAAATTCTCAGCTCCTTCAGCCCAGGGGCTTTTCCAGCAGCCAGAGCATCCAGTGGGGCCTCTCTGGCAAGATGTCTTAATGAACAGCGCTCTGTTGACTTGGCAGTTGGACCTGTTTCGTGTTTCCATGCAGTTGGTTGTGTCTCCAGAGGGGCTGAGGCTGCTGAATCCTGAGCATCGCCTTTATTACCATGCCAACCTCCCAGCCTCTACCTGGAGACTGGGAAATGCACAATTAAGAACCACAAGCCCTGTGAGGAGAAGCTGTCCAGTCTTGGGCTCCTCAGTTCAAGAGAGATGTTGAGGTGCTGGAAGGTGTTTGGAGAAAGGCAGCAAGGCTGGGGAGGGGCCTGGAGCACAGCCCTGTGAGGAGAGGCTGAGGGAGCTGGGGGTGTGCAGCCTGCAGAAGAGGAGGCTCAGGGCAGACCTCATTGCTGTCTGCAGCTCCCTGAAGGGAGGCTGTAGCCAGGTGGGGTTGGGCTCTGCTGCCAGGCAGCCAGCAACAGAACAAGGGGACACAGCCTCAAGCTGTGCCAGGGCAGGTCTAGGCTGGATGTGAGGAGGAAGTTGTTGGCAGAGAGAGTGATTGACATTGGAATGGGCTGCCCAGGGAGGTGGTGGAGTCTCTGTGCCTGGAGGTGTTGAAGCCAAGCCTGGCTGGGACACTTAGTGCCATGGTCTGGTTGATTGGGCAGGGCTGGGTGCTAGGTTGGGCTGGCTGAGCTTGGAGCTCTCTTCCAACTTGGTTGATTCCATGAATATAGATGGTCCTTGCAGTTCCTAGAGGAGTTAAGAGCAAAGTTCACACATCAGCCCTGGCTTTGAATTCTGATGTAGAGCCTGCCTGCTGCCATGGTACTTGAGGCCTTCTCTTGGGGCTGCTGTGACATTTCAGATGGAGTGTAACATTAGGGACTCCTTGCTGGAGACTCAAATAGTGTCTGCATCAAAAGCTGGCTGCTGGGACTCTTGCTCTGGAGACTGCTGCTGTCCAGGAGGCAAAATGAAGTGTGTGGTTCGATGCTGGCCCAGAGAACAGAGACTCTCATGGAACAAAAAGAGCTTTAGTGGCTTAGGTTTGCTGCTGTCCTCTGGAGGCTGAGGCATGTGTGCTGCACCCCTCATGAATAACGTGGCCCAAAGGCATCTCTTGCTGGTGGTTGGGAGCTGTGTGATTGTGTTATTAGGCATTTTACCTTGGGGTCCAATTATCTTGTTGCAGTCATTAAAGGCAGTTCATCTCCATCATAATGGAAATCTTGCCTTGGAGGCCCAATGGAGTCAAAATGCTGCTGGCAGCCTGACTCCAGAAGGTAAATGTTAGATAGAAACAGCTACAGCACAGATGGAGATACACTGCAGATGCAGCTTGGATCTGGAGTTCTGGGTTCCCAGTGCAGCAGAGACAGGGAACGGCTGGAGAGAGTCCAGTGGAGGCTGCAAAGATGCAGAGGGGCCTGGAGCAGCTCTGTGAGGAGCAAAGGTTGAGAGCCTGGAGAAGAGCAACCTGAGAGGGAATCCTGTCAGTGCTGATCAATACTTAAAAGGTGGGGGACAAGAGGATGTCCATGGGCTACAATCCCTTGCTGGACAGTTGAGGGCCACCTGTCCTGGTTGCTTCTCCTCACAGGTGCTAGCTTTGCCTTTCTGCCCCTCCAAGAGGTGGCACAAGCTGTGGCAGTGTCCTTGGTGTGGCCAGGAGCAAGTCTGGGGCAGAGGCTTTGTGTAGCCCAGACCTTGGCAGGAGCTCTGCCCATCAGCTTCTGCCTGCTAGCAGCAGCCCCTGGCAGTGCTAAGCAGCCCTGGATTTCAGAAAGTGCCTCCATGAGCAGAGCCTGAGCTGGGCAGTGCCAGCCCTGAGCAGAACCAGCTGAGCTCTGGCTCACACCAGGACATGTGTTTTCTCTGGAAGCAATGAATGCTCCAAAACAGGAGCAAGCCTTTTTTGTCAGTGAGAGGACAAGAGGTGAGGGATACAAACTGGAAAATAGAAAGTTCCACCTCAGCAGGAGGAGAAGCCTCACAGAATCACAGGATCAGAGTTGGAAGGGACCACAAGGAGCAGCCAGTTCCAACCCCCCTGCCATGGGCAGGGACACCCTACCCTAGAGCAGGCTGCCCATAGCCTCAGCCAGCCTGGCCTCAAACACCTCCAGCCATGGGGCCTCAACCACCTCCCTGGGCAACCCACTGCAGGCTCTCACCACTCTCATGCTGAAGAAATTCCTGCTCACATCCACTTTGACTCTCCTCACTTCCAGCTTTGCTCCATTCCCCCCAGTCCTGTCGGTATCTGTTACCTCTCACTAACCTCTGTACTGTGAGGGTGACAGAGCCCTGGAGCAGGCTGCCCAGAGAGGTTGTGGAGTCTTCTTCTCTGGAGGTTTTCCAGACCCATCTGGATATGTTCCTGTGTGCCCTGTCATAGGTGGCCTTGCTTTGGCAGGGAGGTTGGACTGGATGATCTCCAGAGGTCCCTTCTAATCCCTACCATTCCATGATGCAGTGGTCCTGTGAAGATCATTATGCAGTGTTCTTCATCCCTGATGTTCCCCTAAAGCTCCTGGAAGTCACATTTCCTCTGCTACCAGACATGTACTCAGTCCAGGGGCAGGAAAATAATTGTTCTTGTAAGCCCCCCAAACAAATTGCTCTGCTCCTGCCCCTGTCCACGTGAAGCTCTTACATCATTAGAGCTGCCCCTTTGCTGTGCTGCTGTACTGCTGTACAGTGCCTGCATTGTTTATCCAGTTTAATTGTAGGGAAGGAAAATTCATAGCAAACAAATGATGCTCTGTGCTGCTAGCAAAGAACAGCAAAGTGTCCAATTAAACAAGCACTCACTAGGATGTGGATAATAGCAACATCTGTTATCTTAATTAAACAAGTTGCTGTACGAAGGGACCCTCACAGTGCACTTTGTTAGAGCAGGATCTGACCTAGATACTCCAGGCATGCTCACTGTCTTCATGGAGATGTTCCCAGTTGGTCCCATTAGCTTGCAGCCCTGACAAGCTCTGTGATAGACGAGCAGGCTGCTGCACAGACAGAGCCACACAGCACAAAGAGGTTCTGGCTTTGCTTTTTTGAGCTGAAAACCAACACCAACAGAGCAATGCAGCAAGCAAAGGCTGGATGGGGCACTTAGTGCTGTGATCTGGTTAGGGCTGGGTGATAGGTTCACAGGATGTTAGGGGTTGGAAGGGACTCAAGGAGATCAGGCATGGTCTGGTTGACTGGACAGGGCTGGGTGCTGGGTTGGACTGGATGATCTTGGAGGTCTCTTCCAACCTGATTGATTCTATTCTATTCTGTTCTATTCTCTTCCAACCTTGGTGATACTGTGTGTGATTATGGCAAGGGAAAGCCAGACAGCTCTCACCTCACTTCTTGTTGTTGTCTTCTACGCTTCAAGCCTTTTCAGATCCAGACCCTTCTGTCATGGTCAGCTAATGTCTTTTTGAGAGGTCTCATCCTAAAGACCTCCTCCTCACAACTGCCCTCTCAGGTATTAGCTTTGGAACAGGAGTTGGAACATATTCATACTGTTGCTGTGGCAGTTGGAAGAGGAAAAGCTGTGAAGCCAGGCAAGGAGAGAAAGGTTTTTCTCTTAGCCTTTCAGTGCCTTGAGTTTAAAACCCAAGCTGTGTCGATTTACAAGGTCTTGTAATGACAGGAGGAGGAGGAATGGGTTTGAAATGGCAGAGGGGGGATTGAAAGTGGATGTTAGGAAAGGGTTCTTGGCAGTGAGGGTGGTGAGACACTGGCACAGGTTGCCCAGGGAGGTTGTGGAGCACAGAAGCACAGAATGTGATCAAAGATCACATTGGGTGCTTCTGTGCTCCACAACCTCCCTGGAGGTGTTCATGGCCAGGCTGGATGAGACCTTGAGCAACCTGTTCTAGTGGGAGGTGTCTCTGCCTATGGCATGGGGTTGGAACTGGATGATCCTTGAGGTTCCTTCCAACCTAAACCATTCTATGATTTTCCTTCTTGCTCTCTGCTAAGCAACTGCAGGTGCAGCACAAGCCCTGGGCTTTCAAATGCACTGCTGCATGGTGCTAGGAACCAAGTTAGCTACCACGGGCACAGAGTTTGCTCCCAACAAGCCTAGACTGTCTTGCAAAGGGGCTGAGCTGCTTTACTTATGAAGGCTTTCAAAGAGGCTTCAGTTTTTAGCTCCTTAATTTAAAAAAAACCAAAAGCACAAAGCTACCAGGAGTCAGTGTTTGTGTTCTTTAATGCAAAGCAGAAATCACAGAATCATAGAATGGGCTGGAAGGGACCTCCAAAGGGCATCCAGACCAAACCCCCAGTAGTCAGCAGGGACATATCACAGCACCATGCAGGCTGGCAAAGCCCCTCAGGATCACCAAGTTCAACCTACAACCCTACTCTACAAGATTCACCTCAAACCACAGCCCTAAGCACCACATCCAAACCACCCTTTAAACACATCCAGGCTGGGTGACTCCACCGCCTTCCTGGGCAGCTCATTCCAGTCCCTGACCATTCTTGCTGGGAAAAACCTTTTCCTGATATCCAATCTAAACCTACCCAGTGCCAGCTTGAGGCAGTTTATTGGATTTGTGGATCCTGAGGGTCTTTTCCACCCTGGATATTTCTAATGATTCCTTCTTGTTCTATCACTAATTACCTGTGAGAAGAGGCCAGCAGCAACCTCTCCACAGCTTCCTTTCAGGTAGCTATAGACAGCCATGAGGTCTCCTCTCAGCCTCCTCTGTTTCACACTAACCATCCCCAGCTCCCTCAGTCTCTCTTCATCAGATTTATTCTCCAGTCCCTTCCCCAGCTTAGTTGTCCTCTTCTGGCCCTGCTCCAGCACCTCCACCTCTCTCTTGTACCAAGGTGCCCGGAGCTGAACACAACACTGGTGTGGTTTTGCATTAATTGTGCTGCCTGTGTTTTCTTTTAGTTATCTTTTTCACCTGTGCCATCTTTTTAAAGGCAGGCAGGTAACCAAAGCATCAATAACTTGTCTGGTTTTCATTACATCCTGCCGAGGCAGGATGACAAATGGCACCCTGCAAATAGCTGCTGGAAGTCGGTATCGACAGCTCAGCATTCATCTTGTGCTTCCCAAGGCAGTGGCAGAAGATGGCTCTGCCTCCCTGGAACACCCAAAATGACTGCCTTGTCAGCTTGCTTGAACCCATCTTCTGCACAGAGACAACTGCAGCAACCACCTGAGGGCTTGGGAAAGCAGTCCTCCTGGGTTGATGGCTTCATGATCATGGGCTGTAGTAGGTCGAGAGAGGTGCTCCTGCCCCCCTGCTCTGCCCTGCTGAGGCCACATCTGCAGTCCTGTGTCCAGTTCTGGGCCCCTCAGTTCAGTAGGGACATAGAACTGCTGGAGAGAGTCCAGCACAGAGCCACAAAGCTGCTGAAGGGAATGGAAGAGCTCTGTTAGGAGGAGAGGCTGAGGGAGCTGGGGCTGTGCTGCTGGGAGAGGAGGAGGCTGAGAGGTGACCTCAGCAGTGGGTATCAATGTGTGCAGGTGAGTGCCAGGAGGCTGGAGCCAGGCTCTGCTGGGTGATGCCCAGGGACAGCACAAGGGGCAGTGGTGGAAGCTGAGGTATAGGAAGTGTCATTTAAACATGAGGAGGAATTTTTTTCCCTGTGAGGGTGACGGAACTCAGGAACAGCCTGCCCAGGGGGGTTGTGGAGTCTTCCTCTCTGGAGGTGTTCAAAGCCTGCCTGGATGTGTTCTGTGTGATCTAGAGGAGTCAGCAGTGCCTTGGGGCTTGTGTGGTCATTTTGAAAGAGCCCTGCTTGCAGAGGGCATCAAAAAGTAGGGGTGAGGGTGAATCACCACAATGTAAGAGAGATGTGGAGGTGCTGGAGCAGGTTCAGAAAAGGGCAACAAAGCTGGGGAAGGGCCTGGAGAATAAATCTGATCAGGAGTGACTGAGGGAGCTGGGGATGGTTGGTGTGAGGAAGAGGAGGCTGAGGAGAGACCTCATTGCTGTCTACAGCCACCTGAAGGGACATTGTGGAGAGGCTGCTGCTGGGCTCTGTGCACAGGGAATTGGAGACAGAAGAAGGGGGAATGGCCTCAAGCTGAGGCTGGGGAAGTTTAGATTGGACATTAGGACAAAGCTTTTCTTGGAGAGAGTGGTCAGGGACTGGAATGAGCTGCCCAGGGAGGTGGTGGAGTCCCCCAGCCTGGCTGTGTTTAAGGGTGGTTTGGATGTGGTGCTTGGGGCTATGATTTGAGGTGACTCTTGTAGAGCAGTGTTCTAGGTTGGACTTGATGCTCCTGAGGTCTCTGTGATTTCTGTGACTGCAGAGGCATCATTCCTCCAGAGTACAGTTAGATGTGCCTTACATTTATATACCCTATCAGCTGCTGCCTTTCCTGCTTGAGGTATCCCATCTTCATGATGATTGAACTCACATGCACATGGCCATGATTCATTTCTCCCTCTTGCAAGGACACCTCAAGAAAGGCTGAGTTCTGCTTGTGGTGGGATTCTGCTCCCAGCAGCAAGGGAGGTTCCTCTCCATTGCACACTCAGCAGCCAATGCCTTCAGAAAGAAGTGCCTGGGAGTAGTCTCCTGAAGCAATCTGAATTTGATGCTTGTGCTCCAGTTGAGGAAAAGAGTAGTAATGAAGCAGCTCTGCTGTGAGGATAGCCTAAGGGAGTTGAGGCTGTTCAGTCTGGAGAGGAGAAGGCTCCCAGTTGACCTTATTGTGGCCTTCCAGTATCTTAAGGGGGCTACATGAAAGCTGGGGAGGGACTTTTTAGGCTGTCAGGAAGTGATAGGACTGGAGGGAATGGAACAAAGCTGGAGGTGGGGAGATTCAGATGGGATGTTAGGAAGAAGTTGTTCAGCATGAGGGTGGTGAGAGCCTGGAATGGGTTGCCCAGGGAGGTGGTGGAAGCCTCATGGCTGGAGGTGTTTAAGGCCAGGCTGGCTGAGGCTGTGGCCAGCCTGATCTAGTGTGAGGTGTCCCTGCCCATGAGTAGATGATCTTTCAAAGTGCCTTCCAACCCAGCCCATTCTGTGATGCAGTGATTCTATAATGCTGTCATGCATAGCTCATAGGACCTATGAGTAGATGATCTTTCAAGATGCCTTCCAACCCAGCCCATTCTGTGATGCAGTGATTCTATGATGCTATGATCTAGGAGCAGATGATCTTTCAAGGTCCCTTCTAACCCAGCCCGTTCTGTGATGTGGAACCAAGCTAGAAATGGGGAGATTCAGGCTGGATCTTAGGAAGAAGTTCTTCAGTGTGAGAGTGGTGAGAGCCTGGAATGGGTTGCCCAGGGAGGTGGTGCAAGCCTTATCCCTGGAGGTGTTTAAGGCCAGGCTGGATGGGGCTGTGGCCAGCCTGCTGTAGTGTGAGGTGTCCCTGGGCATGGCAGGGGGTTGGAACTGGCTGCTCCTTGTGGTCCCTTCCAACCCTGACTGATTCTATGATTTAAGGGAGGCTGCAGCATCTCGAAGAGAACAAAAAACTCATTATCAAATGGTTCTTCTCTTGGATCTTTTCATGATGAAGAAGGGGAAGGTAATGATTTTACCAGTTAGGGCCACACATGTTCAAAACCCAAGGCAGTAATTATTTGTCTAGAGGGGGGGGAAAGAATTCCTAATGAACTTTTGAGACAACCTACCAGACTGGGGGATGGTTTTGATGATTATTTAACCATCATTTTTTAAGCCCTGTAAATGTGGCTTTGGATCTTGCAAATGCATGTTAATGTTAATTACAAGCAGAGTGGGTAATTTGTCTTTGTACTGTGGGCATTCTGTGTTGAAACTAGAGGAGAAGCTGTGTTATCTTTGAAAGGCTCTGCCTTTGGGCTTTCTGCTCGGGTGGCATCAGCTGGCACAAAGAAGCTGAGAGTGCATTTCCTGCTGCTGCTCTAATCTCACCAGCGCCTGCAGAAATGGTTTGTGTCAGCAGCTGATGCACAGAAAATCTTGCATGGGATTTTTTTTCTCCCCTCCCCTTCCCTTCTTTCTCATCAGAGAATAATTTTTTATGAGCTTCAGTGGAGTTTCCTTCAGTGCTGAGTGTTCTCCAAATCTGCAAAGTGTTTGCTGTTGGTAGAGGGTGGTGGCTTGTCCTTGCTGCAGGAGGTTGTGGAGATGATCCAAGGGCTGGAGCAGCTCTGCTGTGAGGACAGGCTGAGGGAGCTGGGGGTGTGCAGCCTGGAGAAGAGAAGGCTCTAGTAGGACCTCAAAGCTGCCTTCCAAGAGAATCATAGAATGGGTTAGGTTGGAAGGGACCTCAAAGCTCAGCCAGTTCCAACCCTCTGCCATAAGTAAGGACACTTCCCACTAGAAGAGATCGCTCAAGGCCTTATCCAGCCTGGCCTTGAACACCTCCAGGGAGGTTGTGGAGCACAGAAGCACCCAATGTGATCTTTGATCTTTGATCACATTCTGTGCTTCTGTGCTCCACAACCTCCCTGAGCAACCTGTGCCAGTGTCTCACCACCCTCACTGCCAAGAACCCTTTCCTAACATCCACTTTCAATCTTCCCTCTGCCAGTTCAAATCCATTCCTCCTCCTCCTGTCATTACATGACCTGATCAGTAGTCCCTGCCCAGCCTTCCTGTAGCCCACTTCAGATCCTGGAAGGCCACTCCAAGGTCTTCTCCAAGCCTTCTTGTATACAGGATACAGGAAGGCTGGGGAGGAGTTATTGACAAAGTCTTGTAATGAAAGGACAAGCAGTAATGGGTTTAACCTGAGAGAGGGGAGATTGAAACTGGATGTTAGGAAGAATTCTTTGCAGTGAGGGTGGTGAGACACTGGCACAGGTTGCCCAGGGAGGCTGTGGATGCTCCTTCCCTAGACGTGTTCAAGGCTAGGATGGATGAGGCCTTGAAGGACCTGTTCTAGTGGGAGGTGTCCCTACCCATGGTGGGGGGTTGGAACTGGATGATCCTTGAGGTCACTTCCAACCTAAACCGTTCTGTGACTCTGTGGTGGAGTCTACATCCCTAGAGGTGTTGAAGCCAAGCCTGGCTGGGGCATTTGGTACCATGATCTGGTTGACTGACCAGGGCTGGGTGCTAGGTTGGACTGGATGAGGTTGGAGGTCTCCTTCAACCTGCTTGATGCTGTGATTGTGTGATCTAGCTCAGATGATCATTGCCTCATGTCTCAGCAATGAAGGCTGTGAAAACAGCTTTCTGTTGCCTTAGCTCTGCTTCCTCAAATATTTGTTTTCATGGCTTGGTCTTTCATCCTGTATTTATTTTAGTGTGGTCTGGAGTGAGAAGAACCAAGGGTGGTGAGGGAGAGGAGCCAAAAGGTTTCTGTTACTTGCAGTTCACCGCAGCCTCCTTGTTTCCTTCAGGGCCCCTTGCAGTGTCTGTGTTTGGCTTTCATTTGTTTCTTCCCCTTATCAGCATCCCTTAAGAAAGATCTTTTGCTGAGAACTGTTCTTCTCAGATAACCCAGGGATGTTTTCACATGTGAATTGTGACTCCAGGCATCTTGAGACGATTTACATGAAGCCTCTTTAATAGCTGTAAACGTTCCCATCTCCCTCCTCCCCCCCTGCCTCCCCCTGCTCCTTTGGGAGGAGGTTTTTGTCGTTTCCAGACTTCTTGCCTTAAAAAAAAAGGACAGATATAAAGGGAGGATGATGCCAAAACACAGCTTTTTGTGTTTAGAGATCTTCATCTAGGCTGGGTGCAGCATTGTTTCTATGGACTGCTTCATCACTACAGGTACTCCAGATCCTAGGGACTGGTTGAAGATGATGTTGAGTTCAACAGAGAGAGGATAGGAGTAGAATAGGAGTGGAACAAAATAGGAGTAGAACAGAGTAGAATAGAAGCAGAGTAGAATAGAATAGGAGTGGAACAGAGTAGGAGTAGAGTAGAATAGAAGAGAAAAGAATCAACCAGGTTGGAAGAGAGCTCCAAGCTCACCCAGTCCAACCTAGCACCCAGCTCTGCCCAACCAACCAGACCATGGCACTAAGTGCCCCAGCCAGGCTTGGCTTCAACACCTCCAGGGACAGAGACTCCACCACCTCCCTGGGCAGCCCATTCCAATGCCAATCACTCTCTCTGCCAACAACTTCCTCCTAACATCCAGCCTAGACCTGCCCTGGCACAGCTTGAGGCTGTGTCCCCTTGTTCTGCTGCTGCTTGCCTGGCAGCAGAGCCCAACCCCACCTGGCTACAGCCTCCCTTCAGGGAGCTGCAGACAGCAATGAGCTCTGCCCTGAGCCTCCTCTTCTGCAGGCTGCACACCCCCAGCTCCCTCAGCCTCTCCTCACAGGGCTGTGCTCCAGGCCCCTCCCCAGCCTTGCTGCCCTTCTCCAAACACCTTCCAGCACCTCAACATCTCTCTTGAATTGAGGGCCCAGAACTGGACACAGCACTCAAGGGGTGGCCTGAGCAGTGCTGAGCACAGGGGCAGAAGGTATTCCCTTGTAAAAAATCTATGTTTTCTAGATGGGGAAGCACTGAGATGACAGAAACCTCAGCCTCAGGTAGCTGTGCCACACACAACCTCAGGGCTTCCAACACTTCATCTTCATGCCCCTTAGCTCCATTTAAAATCTATCTCTAGCAAAGCTGCTGAGGAATGTTCTACTGAACTCAGTGCAACAGGATTTTACCTGGCTTCATTTTGAGTAAATATAGTTCTTACCTGAAAATTAATTACAGGCAGTTTGCTGTTAAGAGACCTGCCAGTTGTCAGGGTAAGGAGGGTCTTATCTAATGCCTGCTTTCACCCAGAGGAAGACATGAACTAAATTAAATAGGCTTTGACAGAGGTTCTAAATTATCTCAGGCTTTTCTGTGAACCATGAAAAGACAAAGAGTTATAGACAAATAAGTGCTGAGGCATCTGGGGGTGTTACCTCAATCCAAACTAACAGATTCTGGACAAGAAGCTACAGATGTGTAGAAGTCTGCCTGTGCAGTCTTAGGGTGACAAAGCTGGGCAGGGGCCTGGAGCACAACCCTGTGAGGAGAGGCTGAGGGAGCTGGGGGTGTGCAGCCTGCAGAAGAGGAGGCTCAGGGCAGAGCTCATTGCTGGCTACAACTACCTGAAGGGAGGCTGTAGCCAGGTGGGGTTGAGCTCTTCTGCCAGGTAAGCAACAGCAGAACAAGGAGACACAGCCTCAAGTTGTGCTCCACAACCTCCCTGGGCAACCTGTGCCAATGTCTCACCACCCTCAACCTGTGCCAGTGTCTCACCACCCTCAACCTGTGCCAGTGTCTTACCACCCTCAACCTGTGCCAGTGTCTTACCACCCTCAACCTGTGCCAGTGTCTCACTACTCTCCCTGTAAAGAACTTCTTCCTAACATCCAGTTTCAGTCTTTCCCCTACCAGTTCAAACCTATTCCTCCTCCTCCTGTTATTACCAGACCTTGTCAGTAGTCCCTCTACAGCCCTCTTGTAGTCTCCTTCAGATACTGGAAGACTACTCCAAGGCTTCAGATACTGGAAGACTATTCCAAGATCTTCTCCAAGCCTTCTCTTCTCCAGGCTGCAGAGCCCCAACTCAGTCTTTCCTCATAGCAGATCTACTGCAGCCCTCTGAGCATTTTGGTGACCTCCTCTGGGCTGGCTGCAACAATTCAATATCCCTCTTGTGTTGGAGGCTGCAGAACTGCACACAGTAATCCCTCGCTGAGCTTGCAGCCTGCTCTGTCTGCTGCTTTATTTCTTTTCCCTTCTTTCTTGCTTTGCAAGCCCTCCCCAAAGCCCAGCAAAGCTCCAGAGGATGGCCAATAGGCCATTCATCATGTGGGTCGGGATGCAGTCTTTTTCACAGGTACATTTAGCCTCAATCCTCCCTCAGAAGACAGATTATCTCTTGGAAGAACTCTGGCAGGGCAGTCTCTCTTCACTAGGCACATCAGGCACCACCACAAAGGCTGTACATGAAGGGATCAATGGTAGTTTTATCTCCAATTGCACTCAGTCTGTGTTTCTTCCAGCTGACACTCATTTAAATGCTTCCTCTAAGACATCTTTTCTTCCCTGTAATGGGAAATAAAAGGATTGGACATCCTCAGCATTGTTTCCTTATGGGGAAAGAGAATAAAAAGGAAAGGAAGGGAAGGGGAAAAAAAAAAGCAGAAGAAAACAAAAAGAATTAAATATTCACTTGGCTAAGCATGAAATATTTTCAGATGGATGTGTTTAATCAGCAGTGAAAGCAAGAGGAGTTGTCAATTAAAACACTGAAGTTATCAAGTGAGCAACAAACCTACCTTACTGCCTTGCAGCAGTGCTCATAAAAGCATTGGGGGAGGGGGAAGGAAAAGGCAAAAAGAAGTTAAATAATCACTTTGTGATTGCAAGCATTTTGCTCCAAAGAAAAGATGTGCAGCCTGCAGAAGAGGAGGCTCAGGGCAGAGCTCATTGCTGTCTGCAGCTCCCTGCAGGGAGGCTGTAGCCAGCTGGGGTTGGGCTCTGTTGCCAGGCAGCCAGGGACAGAACAAGGGGACACAGCCTCAAGCTGTGCCAGGGCAGGTTCAAGCTGGATGTCAGGAGGAAGTTGTTGGCAGAGAGAGTGATTGGCATTGGAATGGGCTGCCCAGGGAGGTGGTGGAGTGGCCGTGCCTGGAGGTGTTGAAGCCAAGCCTGGCTGGGGCACTTAGTGCCGTGGTCTGGTTGCTTGGCCAGGGCTGGGTTCTAGGTTGGGCTGGATGAGCTTGGAGGTCTCTTCCAACCTGGCTGATTCTATGATTCTATGACTGCTGTAATCTGCATTTTGCTCCAAGGAAAGATGTGAGCTGTAATCTGCAGTTCCTTAGCTGTCCTGTGTCCCTCGGGAAGGTAAGAGCCATATAGGCTGTGCTTCAGCCCAGCCGGATGCCACCTTCCCAGCTGCTGACCTAAGAAACATTGAATGGATTGGAAGGGATCTTGAAGATAATTTAGGGAGGTGATTATCTTGTACTCAGCTTTGGTGAGGCCACACCCTGAGTATTGTGTTCAGTTTTGGGCACCCAGCAACAGAACAAGGGGACACAGTCTCAAGCTGTGCCAGGGCAGGTCTAGGCTGGATGTTAGGTGGAAGTTGTTGGCAGAGAGAGTGATTGGCATTGGAATGGGCTGCCCAGGGAGGTGGTGGAGTTACTGTGCCTGGAGGTGTTGAAGCCAAGCCTGGCTGGGGCACTTAGTGCCGTGGTCTGGTTGCTTGGCCAGGGCTGGGTTCTAGGTTGGGCTGGATGAGCTTGGAGGTCTCTTCCAACCTGGCTGATTCTATGATTCTATGACTGGATAGAGCTGGGTGCTATGTTGGACTGGATGAGCTTGGATGTTTCTTCCATCTTGGTTGACTGTGATTCTGGGCATGTGTTGGTAGATGCAAGTGATGCACTCAGCCAGCCAAAGGTCACATTTCCTCAGAGCAGGGCTGGAGGCAATTACTGCTGCTCAGGTTGATGCTGTCCTCTGGGAGTTCTGCAGTTTGCAGTAGTCATTTATAGTCTAAGTAAGGCTTTGATCTCATTTGCAAAAAGTTGGTGATAAAGCTCTGTCTGATCTCCATGGGACATATTCTATCTCCAAACCCATATGTTACTGCCTGGGAAAGATTTATCTGCTCCTGGGAATCCTGCCCAGCAGTGGGGAATGCTGTGGTGAGATCTGTTTGGCTGGGTGTGGGGCTGGAGGTAACACAACCTGCTGATGGGCAATTTAATAGGTCTGGCAGATGGATCATGAGCTGCAAAAGAGGCACTAATAGAGCAGACTGTTCACTGCTATTTTTCCTGATGCTGATCCAGGTCTGCCTCACCTCTGCCATCCATCTCAGCTGCTGTGGAGGTGCTGGGCGAGCTGCTATTGCTATACTGATCCATGTGCTGATCCTGGCATTCCAGACTGGTTTGGGTTGGAAGGAATCTTTAAAGCTCATCCAGTCCAACACTTCTACACTCAGCAGGGATATCTGCTACCAGAACATGTTGCTCAGAGCCCCCAACAACCTGACCTGCAGTGGTTCCAGGGATGGGGCAGCTCCCACCTCTCTAAGCAACATGGGACAGGCTCTCACCACTCTGTGTGAAAAAAGTCTTCCTTCTCTCCGGCCCAAACCTCCCTCTTGGGGTTCAAGCAATCAGCACTTGTCTTATCACAACAGACCCTGCTCAAAAGTCTGTTCCCAGCTTTCTGATCATCCCTGTTAAGACCTGAAAGGCCACAAGGTGGTCTCGCTGGAGCCTTCTCTTCCCCGGGCTGTACAACTCCAGCTCCCTCAGCCTGATCTCACATCACTGTTGTGCCTTCTTCTGGACCTGCTCCAACAGGTTAATGTCCTTCTTGTGCTGAGGGCTCCAGAGGGCCACGATGCTAAGGTGAATCCCTTCTGGGTTGCTTGGGTGTCTTACAAACAGCAGAGCCCTCTGCAGCTGGAGCACACAATTAGGTATTTGCCATCCATTAAGATGTTTCTTTCTCCTTCCAAGGTCCACATCAACCGAACAGGCAAATGCTTCGAGCCCCTTCCTGCAGAGCTGGCCAAGGGCACCCATGGTCCTTGGCAAGAAGCTGCAGTGGGGAACTGTGTGCCCATGGGCTTTGGCAAAGGCTTCTGCAGGGGAATGCAGAGTGTTCAGCTTGCAGTTGTTCACATTTGCTGCTGCAGTGGCAAAACAGGAGGGCAAGAGAGGAGTTCCCTCAGCATTCTGAAATTGGGATGGGCTGCCCAGGGAGGTAGTGGAGTCCCTGGAGGTGTTGAAGCAAAGCCTGGATGAGGCACTTAGTGCTATGGTCTAGTTGACTGGGTAGGGCTGGGTGCTAGGTTGGACTGGCTGAGCTTGGAGGTCTCTTCCAACCTGGTTGATTCTATTCTAACTAGAAAGGTCCTTTGTCCCCAGAAGAGTTCTGATCAGAACACTGACAAAGTCAGCTCTTCCTGGGGTAGAACCCAAAGCGTTGGCTTAGGAAGCAAACAGTCCATTTATCTCCTGATTTCCAAGGTGTCTCTGCTCCCTGTGGGCTTGAAATCTCCACCTGACAACATAAACCAACAGATCCTCTCTGTTGTAAACACTGAGTGTGAAACAAGTGACCTTTCTTTACATAGGGGTGCTAAACTGCCTGATACCACCTTCTTTTCCAAATGGATATGGTTATCCTCTGATGTTGGCAGGAACCATGAGCTAGGTTCTCACTAGAGATGTAGCATCAGCCTGTCAAGTTCTCAGCCTGATCAAGTTCTCAGCAGAGATGTTTCATTAATCTACCAAGTTCTCAGTAGAGATGTTTGATTAACCTACCAAGTTCTCAGCCTGGTCAGGTTCTCAGCAGAGATGTTTCGTTAACCTACCAAGTTCTCAGCCTGGTCAGGTTCTCAGCAGAGATGTTTGATTAACCTACCAAGTTCTGAGCCTGGTCAGGTTCTCAGCAGAGATGTTTCACTAACCTGTCAAGTTCATAGCCTGGTCAAGTTCTCAGCAGAGATACTTCATGAACCTGTCAAGTTCTCAGCCTGGTCAAGTTCTCAGCAGAGATGTTTCGTTAACCTACCAAGTTCTCAGCCTGGTCAAGCTCTCAGTAGAGCTCTTGCATTAACCTGGTCAAGACAAGCTGTAGATTTGCTGGCACTGTTGTGGTTGGCAGTGTCAGGGAACCCAGAACATTGCCCAGCAAGTCAGTAGCTCATTGTCAGAGTTGGTGGTGGTCTAAGGAGGTGCACACTCAGCACCCAGCACCTGGTTCTGAGCTAATGCATGTGTTTGGTGGAAATCTGGTTTGGTTTTTAGGTCATCTTTGGCATCTTATTAGAGAGAGGACACTGAGGTGAGACCTCATTGCCCTCTACCCAGAAGGAGGATAGAGTGAGGTGGGGTTGTTCTCTTCTCTCTGGTATCAGGTGATAAACCAGAGGAAATGGCCTGAAATTGTGGCAGTGGAGGTTTAGGTTGAAGATTAAGAGAAGATTCTTTGCTGTAAGAGTGATCAGGGATCGGAACAGGCTGCCTAGGGAGGTGGTGAAGTCACTGTCCCTGGATGTGTTCAAGAAGTGTGTGGCCATGGCACTTGGGGACATGGTTTAATGGCCATGGTGGGGTTGGATTGAAGGTTGGACTGGATGGTCTTAGAGGGCTTTTCCAACCAAAACAGTTCTCTTCTTTGACAAACATGTTGGGGTGTATTTTAGAAGAGGAATAAAATGTACCCAAAAGGGCATTTAGAATCATCCACGGAAGAGTTTAGCCAGCAAATAAGTTTTGACCATGTGGCTGAAAGTGAAATACATAACTTCACTTAAACCAGAACTAATCCAAAGCATGACTTTTCCCCTGGATTTCTTGGGATGGCAAAGATGCAGAGGGAGGGAGTGCAGGGCAGTGCTGGAGCTGGGTGGTCCTTCTTGAGCTGGAGCATATTGCTGAGCTTGTTGTGTGGTTTGTATTGATTTGAATTTTAATGCATGCCAAGGGCACCTTCAGCTTCCAGAAAGGCACTGTTGTTTCCCAAGACCTGAAATTGATAACAGCACTAAATCATTCCTTGGGAGCTCCTGCTGCTGCTGCTGCTGCTGCCCAGGCTCCTCTGCTGGAGGCCAGTGTGGCAAGTCCTGTGCTCCAGTGCACATTTAATGCAATAGGTGCATTGATTTGTGCCAACACAGTAGTGAAGATAAGAGACAAGCAGCTTTATACCACTCTCTTCCAATTACTGAGCTGGAGCAACTGCTGCAGAAGTAAATATATGGCACTGGACCCCTGCAAAAATAAATTGCAGTGGTGAATGTTACTGACTGCAACAATTTGGAGACCTATAAGCCAGTTGAGAAGCTTCTATTAATATCTCTGCTCCTGATGTGTGAAATATAACCTCTGTCCCTACTCCTTGCCAGCTGCTCTGCTGCAAGAGCAAGTCAGGGAGAGGGTAACCAGGATCCTGGTTGGGCCCAGAGAGTGGTGGTGAATGGTGCCACATCCAGCTGGCAGCTGTCACTAGTGGTGTGCCTCAGGGATCAGTGCTGGGCACAGTCCTGTTCAGCATCTTTATTGATGAACTGGACCAGGGGATTGAGTCCAGCAGCAGTATGTTTGCAGATGACACCAAGCAAGGAGCAGCTGTGGAGCTGTTGGAAGGTAGGAGAGCCCTGCAGAGGGACCTGGCCAGGCTGGAGGGGTGGGCAGAGGCCAATGGGAGGAGATTGAACAAGGCCAAGTGCTGGGTTCTGCACTTTGGCCACAACAACCCCAAACAGCACTACAGGCTGGGGGCAGAGTGGCTGAGAGCAGCCAAGAAGAAAGGGAGCTGGGGGTACTGACAGATAGTAGGCTGAAGATGAGCCAGCAGTGTGCCCAGGTGGCCAAGAGAGCCAATGGCATCCTGGCCTGGCTCAGGAGCAGTGTGGGCAGCAGGACAAGGGAGGTTCTTCTGCCCCTGTGCTCAGCACTGCTCAGGCCACACCTTGAGTGCTGTGTCCAGTTCTGGGC
>WAAF01007095.1:136900-184318 GCA_013400475.1 Tricholaema leucomelas
AGGAGGAAGTTGTTGGCAGAGAGAGTGATTGGCATTGGAATGGGCTGCCCAGGGAGGTGGTGGAGTGGCTGTGCCTGGAGGTGTTGAAGCCAAGCCTGGCTGGGGCACTTAGTGCCATGGTCTGGTTGGTTGGGCAGGGCTGGGTGCTAGGTTGGACTGGATGAGCTTGGAGCTCTCTTCAACCTGGCTGATTCTGTGATTCTATGGATGTGTCCCTCTGAGGGTGACAGAGCCCTGGAGCAGGCTGCTCGGTGAGGTTGTGGAGTCTTTTTATCTGGAGAGATTCCAAACCCATCTGGACAGTGTGATCCTGGGCAAGCTGCTGTGGGTTTATCAGGGGGGTTGGACTGGATGATCTTCAGAGGTCCCTTCCCACACCCACCATGCTGTGGTTCTGTGACCAAGATTTGGTGGCTGCTCTTGAAGCATCTTGCACTGTCCTCTTCTCCCTTGCTCAGTACCACTCAAACTGCCATGTCTGAGGGTCTTTACAAACTGGAACCCAGGAGGTTCCATATGAGCAGAAGGAGAAACTTTGCTGTATGGGTGATGAAGCCTTGGAGCAGGCTGCCCAGAGAGGCTGTGGAGTTTCTTTCTCTGAAGAGGTTCCAACCCTCCCATCTGGACACGTTCCTGTGTGGTCTGCCCTTGGTGATCCAACTTCAGCAGTGGGTTGGACTGGATAATCTCCAGAGCTCCCTTCCAGGCTCTGCCATTCTTGATTCCAGACTCCCCATCTGGACACATTCCTGTGCCCTTGGTGATCCTGCTTCAGCAGTGGGTTGGACTGGATGATCTCCAGAGCTCCCTTCCAGTCTCCACCATTCTTGATTCCAGACTCCCCATCTGGACACATTCCTGTGCCCTTGGTGATCCTGCTTCAGCAGTGGGTTGGACTGGATGATCTCCAGAGCTCCCTTCCAGTCTCCACCATTCTTGATTCCAAACTCCCCATCTGGACACATTCTTGTGCCTTTGGTGATCCTACTTCAGCAGTGGGTTGGACTGGATGATCTCCAGAGCTCCCTCCCAGTCCCTCCCATTCTTGGTTCTGTGTTTTTGAAGCAGATCTGTGCTCATGGACTGAGCAACCTCTGTAGACCCATCAGGAGAACATGGCCTGACAAAAGGCACCCATGCTGGCTCCTTAGGTGTCTCCTGAGTCTCCCTGGAGACCAGCTGGCCAGAGCTTGGGCATCTCCATGGCTGGCATGAGCAGATACACTTTGGTTTTATGTTTCAGATCTCTCCTCTCTAAGTTCAAACCCATTCCTCCTCCTCTTGGCATTACAAGACCTTATCAATAGTCCCTGCCCAGCCCTCATGTAGCCCCTTTCAGATACTGGAAGTCTACTCCAGCGTCTCCTCAAAGCCTTCCCTTTTCCAGGCTGAAGAGCTCCAACTCTTCAAGACCTTCAGGGTCTAAAAGTCCCCATTAAACCCTCAGCACCACAAGTCTGTGGCTCTGTGAAGGGAAGGGCATATGCAAGGAGAGGATGGAAATGAAGCAGGATTGTTTGGTTTTCACTTGCAAGTGCAAGTGGAGATAAGCCTCAGGAGTTGGGATGTCCTGCAGGCAGAGGGGTTGAGAGAGCAGAGAGGAAGCCCAGCAGCCTTGCTGAAAAGCCATCAGCCCTCTGGGAGAAAAAAAAAAGGTGGCAGCAGCAGAACAGCTGCTTGGCCACATCTGTTGAGGAGGAGCTTTGCCTTGCTGAGTGGTGAGTGTGGAGGTGTTTGTTCAGACGTGGCCTGTGTAGCTCACCTTGTCAGGGCTGTCATGGTGAGCACTGACTATCAAAGCACAGGCACATGTAAAACACACACAGGCTGCTGGTGTGGAAATTCAGGTTGCCCTCCAGTGAAGACAGGAGGGAAACTCATGTCAATGATGCATGCAGTATTTATGAACTGCATCCCGAGAGGCTTCCCACAGCTGAACTCCCTCTGCTGCAAGGCAGCAGCCTGTCTGCTGTTCAGACCATCCATAATCGATGCAGACTCCAAAGACTTTTACCTTAGGAACAAATGAGAAGGGAAAGAAAAAAAAACCCCACAAAACTGTTTTTGTTGTCTGCTTCCCTAGAATCAGTGTTTTGGAGGATGGGAGCCTGCGGATTGTCAACGTCACCAAATCGGATGCGGGAAGCTACACCTGCGTGGCCACCAACCACTTTGGGACAGCAAGCAGCACGGGCAGCTTGGTGGTGAAAGGTAAGTGAAACAGGCTCTGCACCTGAGAGGTGCTTCACCTCAGAGTCTAAGAGCAGCCCCTGGGGGTGTGCAGCCTGCAAAAGAGGAGGCTCAGGGTAGGCTTCATTGCTCTCTATAGCTACCTGAAAGGAGGTTGTAGCCAGGTGGGGTTGGGCTCTTCTCCCAGGCAATCAGGGACACAGTCTCAAGTTGTACCAGGGGAGGTTCAGGCTGGATGTTAGGAGGGAGTTGTTGGCAGAGAGAATGATTGGCATTGGAATGGGCTGCCCAGGGAGGTGGTGGAGTCTCTGTCCCTGGAGGTGTTGAAGCCAAGCCTGGCTGGGGCACTTAGTGCCATGGTCTGGTTGGTTGGGCAGGGCTGGGTGCTAGGTAGGGCTGGCTGAGCTTGGAGCTCTCTTCCAACCTGGTTGATTCTATTCTATTCTAACAAAAATACCAAACATAATAATTTGATAACCAATGAGAGACACTGACAAATGTCTTCATTTTCAGCCTGCTTATGAGTAGCCCAACCTGTGATGAATTGTTACAGGCAGTGAATGTATAGATTATTACACTCAGAGTCACTCTCCATTTCCTTCATATTTGAGGGGAAGACCTACACTGGCTAACAAATCAGGAAGGATTGATCATAAAGCAATAAATCAATCAGAAAGCTCTCATGCTGTCAGTTTTCATTCTCCCAAGTATTGGCATTGATGGATGGTCTTTGGTCAGAGGCTCTCCTCATCAATTCTCTTTAGGGGATGCAGGGAATACTTTGAAGTGTTTGAATGCAAGTTTTAATCTAGGAGTGAGATATAGCCAAAGAACATCTCAGCAAATAATGTCAGTCATCATCAAGGGCTGACACAGCTGCTCAGCTGCTGGTGGCAGTGGTGCTGCAGCAGGATTTTCTCAGCCCCTGTGAAGTAAGATGTCTCTGAGCTTGCACCTCTTAACACTTGATCTTTCTGCTCCCCTAATGCCAAGAAGTCAATTGTGCAGATCCAGAGGGGCAGGCCAGTGTTGTCCCCATGGACCTTTTTGCCAAGGCTCAGGGCTGGCTGCTAGACAAGGCACAGATGCTCTCTATGAAGCCTTTTACCTCCACATAGGTGGACACTGGCACAGGTTGAGGGTGGTGAGACACTGGCACAGGTTGAGGGTGGTGAGACACTGGCACAGGTTGCCCAGGGAGGTTGTGGAGCACAGAAGCACCCAATGTGATCAAAGATCACATTGGGTGCTTCTGTGCTCCACAACCTCCCTGGAGGTGTTCAAGGCCAGGTTGGATGAGACCTTGAAAGACCTGTTCTAGTGGGAGGTGTTGGGGGGGTTGGAACTGGCTGAGCTTTGGAGGTCCCTTCCAATCTAACCCATTCTATGATTCCATGACTTAGCCCTTCCTCCTGGCCCTACCTGAGGAGCAGCCCCTGGCTGCCAGCACAACACTCAGCAGCTCTTACCCCTGGTCTTTGGGTTCAGGTGGTTTACAAACACTGTGCCTTTGCAGGGAGGTTATGAGGGGTTGGCAAGTGCTTGCTTTCTGCCTCAGTGCTGTTTTACCTCAAATCCATTAGCAGTAATGGCAGCCACATGTGTGCATGAAGCAGAGAACCAACTCTCAAGCCCAAGATGGGGATTTTAACAGCAGAAGGAGGAATGCAATTTCCATGTCTGGTCCATAAAAAAAAGTATAGGGGAGCAAAAAGTCTTCTGAACTCCAAATCAGCTGTGTCAGATACTGTATTTTAAACTGAAATGCTTGAGTTTCCCTGCCCTGGGTAAAATAGAATCACAAAATGTCAGGAGCTGGAAGGGACCTCCAAAGCTAACCCAGTCCAACCTCTCTGCCAGAGCAAGAGCACCCAGAGCAGCTCACACAGAACACATCCAGGCAGGCTTTGAATATCTCCAGAGAGGAAGACTCCACAACCCCCCTGGGCAGCCTGTGCCAGGGCTCTGGCACCCTCACAGGGGAAAAATTCCTCCTCAGGTTTCCATGACACTTCCTATGCCTCAGCTTCCACCACTGCCCCTTGTGCTGTCCCTGGGCATCACCCAGCAGAGCCTGGCTCCAGCCTCCTGGCACTCACCTGCACACATTGATAACCACTGCTGAGGTCACCTCTCAGCCTCCTCCTCTCCCAGCAGCACAGCCCCAGCTCCCTCAGCCTCTCCTCCTAACAGAGCTCTTCCATTCCCTTCAGCAGCTTTGTGGCTCTGTGCTGGACTCTCTCCAGCAGTTCAATGTCCCTCTTGAACTGGGGGGCCCACAACAGGACACGCACTGCAGATGTGGCCTCAGCAGGGCAGAGCAGAGGGGCAGGAGCACCTCTCTCAGCCATCCAGCCACAGCCCTTCTGGTACACCCCAGAATGGAATTGCCCTTCCTGACCCCCAGAGCAAATTGCTGGCTCATGGTCACTCTCCCATCAACTAGGACCCCACACAGGGAAGTTTGGATGGAAACAGGGCTTGGTACCTGGGTGTAACTCCCTTTGGTGGTGTCTCAAAGCACTAACTCAGCAGCTGATGAGCTTTCTGACCTTAGGACATGCTTATATTCTGTTACTCCTTTCTAACTCCTCTTATGTCATTGAGTGAAAGACCTCTGAAGGTCAAACCCCATTTTTCCTAACCTCCCTTTATTCTTCCATTAGCACTGCCAGGTCTCTTCTTTTGTTCTGTTTTGTCCTCTTTCATTTTCTTCCTTTCTCGGGGAGAGATTCCAGCAGTGTCAAAGACAGCGTAGGCAAGGATGGGAGGAGGAAAATATCTGTTGCACCAGAACCAAGGAGCTTAAAATAAATCTCTGGCAAACAACCAGAGAAGGATGAATAAATATTCATCATATGCATGAGTAGACAGCTCAGAAGAGATGAGATTGTGACAGGTGCCCATAGGGCTGTGTATTAACATGTTGTTGTCGGAGCCCGTGAGCCTCCCCGAGTTTGTGACCCACTGAGGTGATGCTTTGGGTTTGTTCTGGTGGTTTGGGCTAATTGAGAACCTCTCTGGCCTTCCAACCCTGTAATCTTGCCAGCTTGCATGTGGGGTTTGACCTTTACATTACAAAGGAGGACTGAATCTGTAAGGATGGAGCAGAATCCCTCAGACAGTGTTCAGAGCTATGTAAAAGGCAGGCAGTGTTTACAGCCACTACATAAATATTCATTTTCCAGCTTTTCTTTTCTTTTCCCTCATTTTTTTTCCTCTGCTTGAGACTAAATGTTCAATTCTTCTAACACAGAAACACTACAGACTTGCTCAGTACCCAGGGATTAAGTGACAAACAGCATAAACAAGCAGAGACTGTACAGGATCAGTTTATTTGTGTTTAATGCAGGGAGCTAAATTGACTAAGAGAGCTCTGGCATCACAAACTCATTTCAAGACACTGCAATAAAAGCTCTGAGTGCTGGAAGTTCAAGGAGAGGCTCCCAGTGCTAATGTCACAGCTCTAAGCCTCAGATGAAGTTTGGAGAGGAGAAGGCACTGTGGTGACCTTGTTGTGGCCTTTTGGCATCTTAAGGGGGCTACAAGAAAGGTGGAGAGGGACTTTATAGGCTGTCAGGTAGTGATAGGACTGGGAGGAATGGAACAAAGCTGGAAATGGGGAGAGTCAGACTGGAGGTTAGGAAGAAGTTGTTCAGCATGAGGGTGAGGAGAGCCTGGAAGGGGTTGTCCAGGGAGGTAATGGAAGCCTCATCCCTGGAGGTGTTTGAAGCCAGGCTGGATGAGGCTGTGGAAAGCCTGCTCTAGTGTGAGGTGTCCCTGGGCATGGCAGGGGAGTTGGAACTGAATGATCCTTGTGGTGCCTTCCAACCATGACTGATTCTATGAAGTTTCCCAAGCAACCTGGGTGGGCTGTTTAGTCTGGAGAAGAGAAAGCTGAGAAAAGAAAAGCCTGGCTGGGGCACTTAGTGCCATGGTCTGGTTGATTGGCCAGGGCTGGGTGCTAGGTTGGACTGGCTGAGCTTGGAGCTCTCTTCCAACTTGGTTGATTCTTTGATTCTGTGATTGAGAGGGGACCTAATAGTGGCCTGCCAGTACTTGAAGTGGGCTACAAGAAGTCTTCAGAGGGGCACTTTGTAAAGGCCTGCAGGGACAGGATGAGGGCAATGGCTTCAAACTAGAGCACAGCAAATCTTTATTGGATGTTAGGAACTAATTCTTTACAGTGAGGGTGGTGGAACACTGGAGCAGGTCTCCCAGGGAGGTGGCTGAAGCCCCATCCCTGAAGATATTCAAGGTGAGGCTCAGCAGGGCCTGGGGCAATCTGCTCTAGCAGAGGATGTCCCTGCTGCCTGCAGGGGATTGGACTGAAGGAGGCTCAGGGCAGACCTCATTGCTGTCTACAACTACTTGAAGGGAGGCTGTAGCCAGGTGGGGTTGGGCTCTGCTGCCAGGCAACCAGCAACAGAAGAAGAGGACACAGCCTCAAGTTGTGCCAAGGCAGGTCTAGGCTGGATGTGAGGAGGAAGTTGTTGTCAGAGAGAGTGATTGGCATTGGAATGGGCTGCCCAGGGAGGTGGTGGAGTGGCTGTGGCTGGAGGTGTTGAAGCCAAGCCTGGCTGGGGCACTTAGTGCCATGGTCTAAAGGATTGGCCAGGGCTGGGTGCTAGGTCAGGGCTGGGTGCTAGGTCGGATGAGCTTGGAGGTCTCTTCCAGCCTGGTTGATTCTATGATTCTGTGAGTGAACTTTGGAGGTCCCTTCCAGCCCAGCCCATTGTGTGACTGTCTTAAAGCCTGCCAGCAGCAGCCTTTCACCCCATTTATTACCCAGTGGCCTTTGGTTGCAGACCAGGATGATCCAGTCCTTTCCAGTCCCTTATTTCTGTGGCTTAACGGACAGAAGCAGCATATGAAGGCTTGGCCGAGGCTGTGCCTCTCTGTTCTCCTCAGGAATTCCAGTCACATTGTTGGATCTTTGACAAGGACGAGTTCCAATGACTTTATTTGCCTGTTTCATTACCATGCACCTTTAACATTTTCCTCTTGCCATTAGCTGCTCTCGTTTGGGCTGTCGGGGGAGGGCTGGAGGCAGCAAAAGCAGGAGAACTTGTTCTGTTAGCTGGAATCTGTTCCCATTTCTAGCAGAAAGAGCATACAAAGATAATGTCAGTAGGTTATTTTTCCCTCATGCTTGGATGGGTTGATAGTCTTGATTTTGTCCAGCAGAGTGATCCAAATTGTGTTTTTTCCCCCCCTCTTACAATTGCACATTCCCCATCCCAGTTCCTTTCTGTGGGTGCTGGAGCAGTGCTTTGCATCTCAAATGGAAGCAGTTGATTAAATGCTGGAAATTCTGCTCCCTTATTGAGTAACTCTTCAGTGACATCAAATGTGGCTGCTTTTTAAACCTGCAGTTTGTACCTTTGTTGTTCTGGGGCCTTAGAATCATAGAATCAGCCAGGTTGGAAGAGACCTCCAAGATCATCCAGTCCAACCTAGCACCCAGTCCAACATATCACCCACTCCTATCCAGTCATCTACACCATGACACTAAGTGCCTCATGCAGACTTTGCTTCAACACAGGGGGGTTGGAACTGGATAGAGCAGAAGAAGAATAGAATCAACCAGGTTGGAAGAGACCTGCAAGCTCATGCAGCCCAACCTAGCACCCAGCCCTGTCCAACCAACCAGACCATGGCACTAAGTGCCCCAGCCAGTCCTTTCCTGAACACCTCCAGCCACAGCGACTCCACCACCTCCCTGGGCAGCCCATTCCAATGCCAATCACTCTCTCTGCCAACAACTTCCTCCTAACATCCAGCCTAGACCTCCCCCAGCACAACTTGAGGCTGTGTCCCCTTGTTCTGTTGCTGGGTGCCTGGCAGCAGAGCCCAACCCCCACCTGGCTACAGCCTCCCTGCAGGGAGCTGCAGACAGCAATGAGCTCTGCCCTCAGCCTCCTCTTCTGCAGGCTGCACACCCCCAGCTCCCTCAGCCTCTCCTCATAGGGTTTGTGCTCCAGGCCCCTCCCCAGCCTTGCTGCCCTTCTCTGGACACCTTCCAGCACCTCAACATCTCTTTTGAATTGAGGGGCCCAGAACTGGACACAGCACTCAAGCTGTGGCCCTTCACCAGCAGCAGTTGGGCTCCCAGTTTAGAATGGGGGCAAAGCCTCCATGCTCTGGGCATGCAGTGTCAGTTGGATGTGCTTTGGTCTTCATTGCCATCTGTGGTTGTCTTCCTGTTGGCATCAGTTGGTTGGTGTTGAAATGTGTTCTTTGGAGAGCAAGGAGAAAAGCAGCCTGAGAAGGGATCCTCCTGGTAGTGATCAAGACTGAAGGATGAGGGTGTGCTTCACCATGGGGGTGCTGAGAGCCTGGAACAGGGTGCCCCAGGAGGTGGTGGAAGCCATGGGTGGAAATGGTGGCCTTGCAGTACCTATTGTGGCCTTCCAGTACCTATTGTGGCCTTCCAGCATCCATTGTGGCCTTCCAGCATCCATTGTGGCCTTCCAGCATCCATTGTGGCCTTCCAGCATCCATTGTGGCCTTCCAGCATCCGTTGTGGCCTTCCAGCATCCGTTGTGGCCTTCCAGCATCCGTTGTGGCCTTCCAGCATCTATTGTGGCCTTCCAGCATCTATTGTGGCCTTCCAGTGCTTATTGTGGCCTTCCATCCAGTCCCAACCCCCTGCCATGGGCAGGGACACCCTACCCTAGATCAGGCTGGCCACAGCCTCTGCCAGCCTGGCCTTAAACACCTCCAGCCATGGGGCCTCAACCACCTCCCTGGGCAACTCATTCCAGCCTCTCACCACCCTCATGCTGAGCAACTTCCTCCTTAGCTCCAGCCTCACTCTCCCCACCTCCAGCTTTGCTCCATCCCCTCCAGTCCTGGCACTCCCTGACAGCCTCAAAAGTCCCTCCCCAGCTTTTTTGTCGGCCCCCTGCAGATCCTGGAAGGCCACCAGAAGGATCTCTTAATCAGGAGTGTATAAGCAAAGGAGGATTGGAGAGACCTGCAACCTGCATTCATGCTGCATTCTCGTGTTCAGGAATGAAAGCATTGTAAAGGTTGTAAATCTGCCCTGACTTCTCTCTCACAGCCAGTAGAAAGGGCTGGATTGTGAAGGATTGACAAGGCAAGCAACAGTCCTTGGCCATGAAATTGCTAAGGAATATGTTCAGCTCTAATTGGACTATTTCCACAGACACCAATTATTTCTAGGACACAATTAAGGGTCTTTTGCTATGTTTAAGTAAAATGATGACCCAAAGCACTGCGTGAAAGGCACAGTTAGAGAGAGAGAGCTCTGCATCTGCTGCATCCATTCCTCCCTCCCCTCAACCATTCTAGACCCAGTGCTTCAGGCTGCACTGGGATGGATCTCCTTAATGAACCCTGGGTGGAAGAACATCAAGTGGAAGCTGGCAATGGGGCTGCTATCCACGAGATACCTCAGGGTCCTTGCAGCTTTTAAGGAGCTCTTCTCCATCTGGCACTTCAAACACAAGGTTTCATCAAGTATTTTACAGTTGCAGGCAACTGATGTGTTGATTTCCAACTGCAAACCACACTCAAGGTTGTTGCAGGATGCCTTTTTAATTACCTTTTGCTGCTTTAAGGAGCTCAGCTTTGTGTTTCAGAGCTGCCAAGAGCATCCCTTCTGTGCCTGGGAAAGGTTTAGGTTTCCTCCCAGCTCTGTTCAGGTGAGAACCTGAAGTCATCACAAGAAGCCAGGTCAGCCCCACAGCACCCCAGGGAATAAATAGTTGTGGCTCATGTCAGCACTTCCATCTGCCTGACAGCAAGAAGGGTTGTCATTATTCTGAGGTCAGAGAAGTGGCCAAATGGGAAGCAGATGCCTCTCCTGCCAACAAGCCTTCCCCAAAGCCACCCCTGCTCTGCCCTGCTCTGCTCAGACATGCTTTTGGTGCATTTAATGTGGAGCTGTCAAACATGGCAGCCGTGGACTGTTGGCTACGTTCTGCTGGGGAAGGTCTTGGCTGAACATTGGTGAAGGTCACAGCAGGCAGCAGAGTCTAGCCCATGGCTGGACATTTCTATCAGCCCCTTTGGGGATGTGTTCAGCCTGGTAAAGAGGCTCAGGGGAGACCTAATAGCAGCCTTCTTAGTACGTGAAGGAAGCTACAAGGAGGATGGAGAGAGACTGTTTGCAAAGGCCTACAGTGATAGAATGAGGGCAATGACTTCAAACTAGAGAAGAGCAGATTTAGATTGGGGGTTAGAAGCAGGTTCTACACCATGAGGCTAGAGAACACTGGTACAGGTTGTCCTTGGGGGTGGATTTGGAAACACAAACCCTGTGAGGAGAGGCTGAGGGAGCTGGGGGTGTGCAGCCTGCAGAAGAGGAGGCTGAGGGCAGAGCTCATTGCTGTCTGCAGCTCCCTGCAGGGAGGCTGTAGCCAGGTGGGGGTTGGGCTCTGCTGCCAGGCACCCAGCAACAGAACAAGGGGACACAGCCTCAAGTTGTGCTGGGGGAGGTCTAGGCTGGATGTTAGGAGGAAGTTGTTGGCAGAGAGAGTGATTGGCATTGGAATGGGCTGCCCAGGGAGGTGGTGGAGTCACTGTGGCTGGAGGTGTTGAAGCCAAGCCTGGCTGGGGCACTTAGTGCCATGGTCTGGTTGACTGGACAGGGCTGGGTGCTAGGTTGGACTGGATGAGCTTGGAAGTTTCTTCCAGCCTGGTTGATTCTGTGATTTGGTGATGGAGCCTCATTCCTGGAGATATTCAAGGTAAGGCTTGGCAGTGCTGTGAGCAGCCTGCTCTAGTGGAGGATGTCCCTTCTGAGTGCAGTGGGATTGGGCTGGATGAGTTTTGGAGGTGCCTTGCAACCCAGACCATTCTCTGATTCTATGTTGGAACACACAGATGTGGTGCTAAGGGACTTGGTTGTTCAATAAATGGTTGGGCTCAATGATCTTAAAAGGTCTTCTCCAACTAAAGCTGGAGATGGGTAGGTTCAGGTGAGGAGGAAGTTGTTGAGCATGAGAGTGGTGACAGCCTGGAATGGGTTGCCCAGGGAGGTGCATGAGGATCCATCCCAGGAGGTGTTTCAGGCCAGGCTGGCTGAGGCTGTGGGCAGCCTGCTCTAGGGTAGGGTGTCCCTGGGCATGGCAGGGGGGTTGGGACTGGCTGCTCCTTGTGGTGCCTTCCAACCCTGGCTGATTCTATGATCCTATGATCCTGGAGGACAACAATTTGTACTCTATGTGGACTTTTTTTCTCCCTGAAAGTTTTATTAAACAATGCCTGAAGCCTGATAAGGAATATTCAGAGAATCATGGAGTCACTGAGGTTGGTGAAGATATCCACACAGTGTCCACCTGGCGACCGGTGCCAAGTGGTGTTCCTCAGGGGTCAGTGCTGGGCCCAGTGCTCTGTAACATCTTTGTCAGTGATATGGACAGAGGAATTGAGTGCACCCTCAGCAGGTTTGCAGATGACACCAAGCTGTGTGGCACAGCTGACTTGCTGGAGGGCAGGGATGCCATCCAGAGGGACCTGGACAGGCTGGAGAGGTGGGCCCAGGCCAACCTCATGACGTTTAACAAGGCCAAGTGTAAGGTCCTGCACCTGGGTCGGTGCAATCCCAGGCACAGATACAGGCTGGGTGGTGAATGGCTGAGAGCAGCCCTGAGGAGAAGGACCTGGGGGTCTGGGTTGATGAAAAGCTCAACATGAGCCTGCAGTGTGCACATGCAGCCCAGACAGCAACCCTGTGCTGGGCTGCAGCAAGAGCAGTGTGGGCAGCAGGGCAAGGGAGGGGATTCTCCCCCTTTACTCTGCTCTCCTCAGACCCCACCTGGAGTACTGTGTGCAGTTCTGGAGCCCCCAGCACAAGAAGGACATGGAACTGCTGGAGCCAGTCCAGAGGAGAGCCACGAAGATGCTCAGAGGGCTGCAGCAGCTCTGCTATGAGGACAGGCTGAGAGAGTTGGGGCTCTGCAGCCTGGAGAAGAGAAGGCTTCGAGGAGACCTTAGAGTGGCTTTGCAGTATCTGAAGGGAGCCTACAGGAAGGCTGGGGAGGGACTACTGACAAGGTCTGGTAATGTCAGGACGAGGGGGAATGGGTTTAAGCTGGCAGAGGGGAGATTTAGACTGGATGTTAGGAGGAAGTTCTTTACAGTGAGGGTGGTGAGACACTGGCACAGGTTGCCCAGGGAGGTTGTGGATGCTTCCTCCCTGGAGGTGTTTAAGGCCAGGCTTGATGAGGCCTTGAGCAAGCTGCTCTAGTGGGAGGTGTCCCTGCCTATGGCAGGGGGTTGGAGCTGGATGATCCTTGAGGTCCCTTCCAGCCTAAACCATTCTATGATTCGATGATCTAAGATCATCAAGGGGTGGACCTGGCTGATCCTTGTGGTCCCTTCCAACGCTGACTGATTCTGTGATTCTCTGTGTTTGTGGTCAGACTGCTGAAAGAGACTTAGAGCAAGTTGTGGATGAGCAATGCTGCAAGAGCTGTCAGCTTCTGATGTGGGAGAGAGGGAGAGGGGGAATAAATGAGGTCAAGGAGAAAAACAAACAGACAAACAAACACCAAAAAACCAGCAAATGGCATAGAAAGATGTAAATGAAATCAGCTGTGAAATGCCTGCAGAATGCTCCTAGGGCAAGTGGAATGAAGGAAGCTGTTTTGTGTTGGTGGTTTTTTTTTTCCTCTTGTAAACACTTAGTGGTCGTAGCAAGTGGAACTTGTAAACATAATGCAACTGTTAAGCTTCATTAAATTTGCAGCAGGCAATTAAATAATTCTTTTATTTACTTATTTATTTATTCCCAGGCAATTCAAAGGGGCCTCTCTAGGACCCGTTCAGTTTAATTGAGCATCCTTACCACCAGCAGACATAAAGCAATATATTGAAGATATAGAATCATAGAATCAGCCAGGTTGGAAGAGACCTCCAAGGTGATCTAGTCCAACCTAGCACCCAGCCCTGTCCAGTCAACCATGCCATGGCACTAAGTGCCCCAGCCAGGCTTGGCTTCCAGCCACAGTGACTCCACCACCTCCCTGGGCAGCCCATTCCAGTGCCAATCACTCTCTCTGCCAACAACTTCCTCCTAACATTCAGCCTAGACCTGCCCTGGCACAACTTGAGGCTGTGTCCCCTTGTTCTGTTGCTGGCTGCCTGGCATCAGAGCCCAACCCCACCTGGCTACAGCCTCCCTTCAGGGAGTTGCAGCCAGCAATGAGGTCAGTCCTGAGCCTCCATCTGGCTTGCACTGAATCCCCTCTGCCTTTCATTTTTCCCTGGCTTGTCATGAGCCTTCCTAATTGCTTCATTTTGGCTGTTTTACAATCAGTGTGATTTCTCCATTAATAGGATAGAAGTCATTGTGGTGAAGAGCTTGATATTAAAAAGCATAGATCTCCAGCCTCTCCTTCCCCCCACTTTGGGGTTTATCTCTAGCATTATTAGAGTTGTATTTTTAAAAGCAAACCCACAAATAGTTTGACCCTTCTGAAGTAGCTTTTCCAGGTACTTTGTTGATCATAGAATCAACCAGGTTGAAAAAGACCTTCAAGATCATCCAGTCCAGGTCCCTTTCTTCCTGGCTGCTCTCACCCACTCTGTCTCCAGCCTGTAGTGTTCCTTGGTTGTGGCCAAAGTGCAGAACCCTGCACTTGGCCTTGTTCAATCTCATCCCATTGGCCTCTGCCCACCCATCCAGCCTGGCCAGGTCCCTCTGCAGGGCTCTCCTACCCTCCAGCAGCTCCACAGCTGCTCCTAGCTTGGTGTCATCTGCAAACTTACTGCTGCTGGACTCAATCCCCTGGTCCAGACCACCAACAAAGATATTGAACATTGATGTGATGCTGAAGTCTAGATGTGATAGGACACAACTCATGATAGTGGTAGAAGAAGAGGAAATGGCCTCAAGTTGCACCAGGAGAAGTTCAGGTTGGGTATTGGGAGCAATTTCCTTGCTGCAAGAGTGGTCAGGGATTGGAACAGGCTGCCCAGGGAGGTGGTGGAGTCCCCGTCCCTGGAGGTGGTCAAGAAACCTGTAAGCACAGCACTCTGGGACGTGGTTTAATGGCTGTGGTTGGGTTTAGGTCAGTGGTTGAACTTAGTGATCTTAGAGGCTTTTTCCAACCAAAACCAACTCTGTGGTTCTGTATGTGCTGAGGGACCTCACAGTGCTGGGTTAGCAGTTGAACCTGACAACCTTAAAGGGCTTTTCCAATCAAAGTGATTCATAGAATCATAGAATCAACCAGGTTGGAAGAGACCTCCAGGATCCTCCAGTCCAACCTATTACCCAGCCCTAGCCAATCAACTAGACCATGGCATGAGCTGCCAGCTGTGCCAGGAGCTTGTTGTGGCAGATGGTGTAAAAGGCTTTGCTGCAGTCCAGGTAGACTAAATCCACAGCCTGCCCTGCATTCACCAGGCAGGGAACCTGATCATAAAAGCAGATCAGGTTGGTCAGGAAGGACCTGCCCTTCCTAAACCCATTTTCATTCTATGTAGAGAATGAAATATTTGCTGAGCTCCACAGTAGATGCAGTAACTTGTTCCTCCCACCTCCCTCCCCACCTCCTTCTCCTTCCCCCTCTGTGTCGTTACAACTCCCAGCCAGGCTTCAGGCACATCATGGGGCTTAAAAGTCCTAACTGGATAGCTGAAGAAGGAAGCCAAGACAAGAGCAAGTGGCTGCTGCTTACAGCCATACCTGATTCAGCAGAAAATGTGAGGGAAAGTCCTTACTTTAGTGACTTTGCCACTCTGGATGGGTGGGCAGAGGCCACTGGGATGAGATTGAACAAGGCCAAGGGCAGGGTTCTACACTTTGGCCACAACAACCCCAAGCAGCACTACAGGCTGGGGCCAGAGTGGCTGAGAGCAGCCAGGCAGAGAGGGAGCTGGGGGTGCTGGGAGAGAGGAGCTGAAGAGGAGGCAGCAGTGCCCAGGTGGGCAGCAGAGCCAATGGCATCCTGGGCTGGCTCAGGAGCAGTGTGGGCAGCAGGACAAGGGAGGTTCTTCTGCCCCTGTGCTCAGCACTGCTCAGGCCACACCTTGAGTGCTGTGTCCAGTTCTGGGCTCCTGAATTGCAGAGAGATGTTGAGGTGCTGGAAGGTGTTTGGAGAAGGGCAGCAAGGCTGGGGAGGGGCCTGGAGCACAGCCCTGTGAGGAGAGGCTGAGGGAGCTGGGGGTGTGCAGCCTGCAGAAGAGGAGGCTGAGGGCAGAGCTCATTGCTGTCTGCAGCTACCTAAAGGGAGGCTGTAGCCAGGTGGGGTTGGGCTCTGCTGCCAGGCACCCAGCAACAAGGGGACACAGTCCCAGGTTGTGCCAGGGCAGGTCTAGGCTGGATGTTAGGAGGAAGTTGTTGTCAGAGAGAGTGATTGGCATTGGAATGGGCTGCCCAGGGAGGTGGTGGAGTGGCCGTGCCTGGAGGTGTTGAAGCCAAGCCTGGCTGGGGCACTTAGTGCCATGGTCTGGTTGCTTGGGCAGGGCTGGGTGCTAGGTTGGACTGGCTGAGCTTGAAGCTCTCTTCCAAGCTGTTTGGCTCTGTGATTCTAAGTTTAACCATTCCATTTGTATAGCTGGAAGGGAGGAGGTAATAATATTTCTGCTGTGCATTTTCTCTTAAGCCCCCGGTTTATCGCAGGGTCAGCATTATTGGATCTCTTCTGCCATGCCAGGCAAGGTTTGGAAGGATTCCTTCAAAAGCTCAGTGCTTTCATTTTAGGATTTTTCTTGTCCTCTCCCAAATACCCACAAAGAGGTTCAGGAGTTCTTAATCAGCAAGAAAAGATTGGGTTCTTTAGCTCCTCCTTGAAGCCCACATCCATACATCAGCTGATAGAGGCAGTGACCTATAGGTTAAACGCAGCCTCTTAATGAGACAAAAGCAGGTTAATGAACGCTTTTCATCAGCTTGCTTTCCTTCTTTTTTCACATGAGCCATTTCAGAAAGGTTAAAATATCTTTCTAGGCTTGGAATACAAATGAAAAGCCAACCTTGTTCAAAATGAAACCATAGATCAAGGCGTCCTGGGAGAGCTCTTTCACCACAGTGAGTTCGATGTGCATGTACCCAGGCACCTGCTTGTGTATAAAACATAAGCAGCAAACTGCTTTATCCAGTAATTAATTTCCTAAGTGCAGAAGACTAACGAGGTTTTGGTAACTGGGAATTGCTACCAAACTGGGGACAGGTGAAAATTGAAGGAGAGTATTAGAGTCATAGAATGGTTTAGATTGAAAGGGACCTCGAGGGTCATCTACTTGCAACCTAATATGTTCAACCTCATGTTTTCTACCCATTTTCTCTCCCTGTTCTGGAGGATTGCTTTAATTCTTGGAGAAGAGCTATAAGAAGTAGGAAAAGCTGAGGTCTACCAGAAGTAGGAAAAACTGAGGTCTACCAGCATGGCACAGCCTGGTTAATGAGAAACTACTACCACACAGGGCAAGGCAGAAGGAAGGAGAATCATAGAATGGTTTAGATTGGAAGGACCTCAAGGGTCATCTAGTTGCAGCCTAATATGTTCAACCTGTTTTCTACCCATTTTGCCTCCCTGTTCTAGAGGATTGCTTTAATTCTTGGAGAAGAGGTATAAGAAGTAGGAAAAGCTGAGATCTACCAGCATGGTACAACCTGGTTAATGAGAAACTGCTACCATGCAGGGCAAGGTGGAAGAAAGGAGAATCATAGAATGGTCTGGCTTGGAAAGGACTTAAAAGCTCATCCAGTTGCAACCCCCCTGCCATGGGCAGGGACACCTCCCACTAGCTCAGGTTGCTCAAGGCCTCATCCAGCCTGGCCTTGAACACCTCCAGGGATTCAAAGAACACATTCTGGGCTTCTGTGCTCCACAACCACCCTGGGCAACCTGTTCCAGTGTCTCACCACTTCTAGACGTGGGTAAATTGGGGCCATGCTCTAAGATAAATCATTTCAGTAGAGATGATTGTAGCTTATGGCCCTGTTGTGGAAGATGGGAGCCAATTGTCTCCACACCACAAGAATTCAGCAGTTAGGGATGGGGGGAAATAAGGATGGGAACATGCTGTGCATTGAGAAGTGGCTGCTGCCCTCTGCTTTTGGGTAAAGCTGAAGGAAGCCATGTGGGGAGAATAAAGGGAGAAAGTGATAATAACTCTCTTATCCTAAGAACTTCATCTCCTTGAACACAGTGACTAAGAACAGACTGGCCTGAAGGCTATGGTTTTAACATCAAAGATGCAGAGGAAGTGTTTAGAGAGCACATTTGCTGTCGTAGGAGGGAAGAGTGTGTTAAAGAGAGGAATCTGGGACAGGACTTGGGGAAATCTCTGCCCTCTTTGTGTATTTTCTCCCAAGCATTTTCGGAAGCAGCTTAGCAGAACCAAACTTCTGAGGGTTTGAGCTGTTGTGACTTTTTCTCCCCGAGCCCAGCTGGATTGCAAACAGGTTACTCAGAGTTGCTGATCTGATATCACCAGGCAAGTGGCACGTGGACGAAGACAGGGAGTGATGAGTTCTGGCACATCACTGCTCAGGCCACACCTGGAGTGCTGTGTCCAGTTCTGGGCTCCTCCATTGCAGAGAGATGTTGAGGTGCTGGAAGGTGTTTGGAGAAGGGCAGCAAGGCTGGGGAGGGGCCTGGAGCACAGCCCTGTGAGGAGAGNAGGTACTCCACTGTGTGTTCAGGGCCAAAACAGTCCATTGCTATGGCCAGGCTAGAGAGAGAGATGGTAGCACTGACATGCTCTTTGTCCCTCCTCTTCTCTGCCTACATCTTCACAAGTTGGATCCTGCTGCTTGTTTTGAAAGAAAAACACTTGTGGCTGTTTGGAAGTAAAATGCCACACAATGGGAGGAGTGTCAGGGACACTTTTGAGTGATGCTCTGTGTTGAATATTTATCCTGTCGAGCAGGAGCAAGGGGATTTGGAGCAAGCTATGATGATGAGATGGACTGGTAGGTTGTTATGTTCATCCTGTGTGTGATCCTGCCTCTGCCCATAACATCACTACCAGGGCTCAGCCAACAAGAGAGTCACACAGCAGCACATCCCTCAGAAGCAGGATTTGTCTTCTGGCCCTGTCACTAATTAATGAGAAGGTGGAGACATGAGTCAGTTCCTTGCAAGAGAGCACAGAACATGCAGAGATCATCTTCCCCTCCACCAGGAAACAAATTAGACCTTTGTGGCCCAGGGATTTTTTGTCATTGAGGTTAGTTTTGTGGTTCTGTTCTTGCTGCCACTTGATCTTGTTCAGAAAGAGATGTTTGGGCTTCAAGTCTTGGCGGTGGTAGTGTGGAAGCCTCCATGGGGCTTAGGCAAAAAAAAGTTAATCCTCAATGAAAATATTTGCTGTGCACAGTGGTGTCAGAAGACAAACCACTTTTTAATGAAGGGCTTATTTCCACTTTACAGGCTGGTCAAATAAGGCAGCAGAGACTTTTAATGACTTGCTGAAGGTCAGGCTGGAAGTCAGGAGGAGATCTCATTTTATTCCCCCTCGCTCTGAGGTCTGCGCCCCCATGCTGGCCTTTACCTCCTGCTTTGGTACTCTCCCTCCTCTTTTGCTTCTCTGATTTTCTGTTTGATGGAATTCTGTGAAGCTTGATTGTTCACACTGAGTTGTGATTCAAAGTCTGAAAAGTCAAAATCATGTTAAATGGGTTTGAACTGGCGTTGAGCAGGCTCCCAGGCTGGACCCAAGACCAAGCCTGCAGGTCTCAGTATGGTCACTAAGAGAAAGAAGTAGAATAATCATGGAATCAGAGAATGGGTTAGGTTGGAAGGGACCTCAAAGCTCAGCCAGTTCCAACCCAATGACATAGGCAGGGACACCTCTCACTAGAACAGATTGCTCAAGGCCTCATCCAACCTGGCCTTGAACACCTTCAGGGAGGTCATGGAGCACAGAAGCACAGAATGTGATCTTTGATCACATTGGGTGCTTCTGTGCTCCATGACCTCCCTGGGCAACCTGTGCCAGTGTCTCACCACCCTCAACCCATGCCAGTGTCTCACCACCCTCAACCTGTGCCAGTGTCTCACCACCCTCAACCCGTGCCAGTGTCTCACCACCGTCACTGCCAAGAACTTCTTCCTAACATCCAGTTTCAGTCTCCCTTCTGCCACTTCAAACCCATTCCTCCTCCTCCTGTCATTACAAGACCTTGTCAATTGTCCCTCCTCAGCCCTCCTGTAGCCCCCTTCAGATCCTGGAAGGCCACTACAAGGTCTCCTCCAAGCCTTCTCTTCTCGAGGCTGCAGAGTGCCAACTCTGTCCTCATAGCAGAGCTGCTGCAGCCCTTTCAGCATCTTTATGGCCCTCTTTTTGGATTTGCTCCAACAGTTTGATGTCTTTCTTTTATTGAGGGCTCCAACTACTACATTAAGAAACCAGTGATTCTTAATGTAGTAGTGAAAACATTCCCTGCTTCCAGAGGTCTCAGTGGGTATCCCCAGCCAGTTGTGCCCTTCCCAATGCAAATAGTGATGCACTGCATTCACACCAGGCACTTAGGGAGATGAATGTGTCTTGAGCTGCTTGATGAGTGACCTGTACACCAGGACTAGCTTGTCCCAAGGCATTCATGACACATGTCTCAAGTTGTGCTGGGGGAGGTCTAGGCTGGATGTTAGGAGGAAGTTGTTGGCAGAGAGAGTGATTGGCATTGGAATGGGCTGCCCAGGGAGGTGGTGGAGTCGCTGTGGCTGGAGGTGTTGAAGCCAAGCCTGGCTGGGGCACTTAGTGCCATGGTCTGGTTGGTTGGGCAGGGCTGGGTGCTAGGTTGGACTGGATAAGCTTGGAGGTCTCTTCCAACCTGGTTCATTCTATGATTCTATGATCCCACATGCAAGCCTTGATGTAGGTCATGTTAAGCATGGTTAAGCTCTGGCTCATGTTCTGGGAAGCTGGCAAGTCCAAGCAGTGATATTTTTTGGTGCTGTTCTGTAAGTTTGACAGCTCAAGAGGCATCTGCTGCTAATGACTCTTATTTTGGGATCTGTTCTTGCATGCCAGCTAATTCCTAACGTCTTGGTCCCGCTGAGGAGGTTCATAGAGTCACAGAACCAACCAGGTTGGAAGAGAGCTCCAAGCTCAGCCAGTCCAACCTAGCACCCAGCCCTGCCCAACCAACCAGACCATGGCACTAAGTGCCCCAGCCAGGCTTGGCTTCAACACCTGCAAGCATGGCAACTCCACCACCTCCCTGGGCAGCCCATTCCAATGCCAATCACTCTCTCTGCCAACAACTTCCTCCTAACATCCAGCCTAGACCTCCTCTGGCACAACTTGAGGCTGTGTCCCCTTACTCTATTGCTGCTTGCCTGGCAGAAGAGCAAAACCCCTGAGGCACAGAACTTGGATAGGAAAGCTCTCAAAGACAAACTGCCCCATGAAAATGCAAAGCCTCTGCCAGTCACTTCATAATTCTGCACTTTGAATGCCTGCCTGTCGTGGGGGGGGAGAGGTTTTGCTGCTTCCTTCTTTCTGAATTTGTTTTATTTATGGCCCTTCCTATTCAAAGCCATATTTTAAAGCACCATAAATCAACCACCTCAACAGGCTCTGCTGCTGAAAGGGGGCAAACCCACTGCTGGCTGCCAGGCAAAGCATTACAGGTGCACAATTACCTGTGGCTTGTGTTGGAAGGAGGAGGGAGATTGATCCCTGAGCGAGTTGCAATTTGTCAGAGATCAGATATGATTTCTGCTGTATCTGATTAACCTTCTCCTTACCATGGCCATCAGTCTTTTTTTTCCCCCTTGCAATGACAGTAGATTATTCCCCACTTGAAAAGGCAGCTATCAGCCAGCTGCAATCAATAGCCCACAAAAGGTGACACCTGCAATTGGCAGGGTCATCTGTAAAGCGTTGTCACAGGCGGCTCAATCGTTCGGCAAAGGCACTGATTTCATTTGCAGGCACCTCTGAAGTGGAAGGGGATTTTAGTTTGGGCTGAAATGCAAAGAGCAGGGGAAGGGGAATGGAACATCTCACTTCTGAGGAGAGGCTGAGGGAGCTGGGGTGCTGCTGCTTGCAGGAGACTCAGAGGTGACCTCATCAGTGTTTCACAGAATCACAGAAACGACTCTCAGAATCCCCAAGTCCAACTTATAGCACTACATAAAGCTGAGTGCCAGCAGGCTGGAGCCAGGCTCTGCCTCACACTTGCTCCTGGCCACGCCAAAGGCACGGTCACAGCTTGTGTCCCATCGTTGGGGGTCAGGAAGGCAGAGCTGATACCTGTGGGGAGGAACTGTGCCCTCATAAAGGCTGAGTGCCAGGAGGCTGGAGCCAGGCTCTGCCTCACACTTGCTCCTGGCCACGCCAAAGGCACGGTCACAGCTTGTGTCCCATCGTTGGGGGTCAGGAAGGCAGAGCTGATACCTGTGGGGAGGAACTGTGCCCTCATAAAGGCTGAGTGCCAGGAGGCTGGAGCCAGGCTCTGCTGGGGGATGCCCAGGGACAGCACAAGGGGCAGTGGTGGAAGCTGAGGCATAGGAAGTATCATTTAACCCTGAGGAGGAATTTTTTTCCCCTGTGAGGGTGCCAGAGCCCTGGCACAGGCTGCCCAGGGGGGCTGTGGAGTCTCCCTCTCTGGAGATAGTCAAAACCTGCCTGGATGTGTTCTTTGTGATCTGCCCTAGGTGCTCCTGCCCTGGCAGGGGGGGTTGGACTGGGTGAGCTTTGGAGGTCCCTCTGAGCCCCTGGCAGTCTGTGAAGGGTGTTTGGGGTTTGGAGTGTAGTCAGGCACTGTTCCACGCCGCTGTGAAGAGCCAGGAGGAATTTCTCTGAGTGACAGATTGGATTGTCATTGCCAGAGCCCATCACCTATGATTTTCTTTGCCACAGTTGCAGGCAGAGAGCTTGATTTGATCAGATTGCTTTGCAGCAGGTAAAGGGGAGGTTCAAATGAAGTATTGTGCCCTCACGTTAAGTAACACTCTCTGTGCTCTCAGTGGAGTGGGATCTATTTTCCTGTGTTCTTTTGTCTTTGGATCTGCTTTAATGGCCCAGCCCTCCCCAGTATCTTTGGGTGCAGTTCCATCCTTAATGTGTTTTCAGACTGAAATTAACCTTCATTTATTATTCAGCCAGCCAAAGAACACATATTGGAGTGTGCTGCAATACAGGTACCTGATTGACTGCCTGGAACCTGTCTGGGCAGGTGGGAGGCATTAATGCCAGGGAGGGAGACTCTTACATCAAGTTTAGACAGTTTTCAATCTGTGGGAAGCTCTTTTTTCACTGTCAGCTTAAGAAATATGGTAATAACTTGGAGCTCAGCTGCAGCTCAGCTCCAAATGAAGCTGAGCAGGAAGCTGCTGTTCATGTAGCAGTCTCCAGCAGTTGGATGGGCAGTTACTTAGAATCATGGCATGGATGAGGTTGGAAGGGACCTCAAAGATCATCTGGTTCCAACTCAACACCATAGGCAGGGACACCTCCCACTAGAATAGGTTGTTTAAGGCCTCATCCTACCTATTCTGTGTTTCTAACAGTGGCATTCAGGAATATTGGTGGGGTAAGACTCAGGTTAATTCTCAGCACCAAAATCATGCACTGAGTGGGGGGCAGTTGTTTGACAATCTGTTTGTCCTCAGCTTGTGTCTTTGCCTAAATTGGATCTGGTTTGGTGGATGATTTCTCCAGGAGGACTCTTTTAAGTCTGCTGAGAACATCTTATAGAATCATAGAATGGTTTAGGTCAGAAGGGAGCTCAAAAATTACCTAGTTCCAATGCTCTGCCATAGGCAGGGACACCTCCCACTAGAACAGGTTGTTTAAGGCATCATCNTTAGAAGACCACACTAAGGTCTCCATGAAGCCTTCTCTTCTCCAAGCTGCAGAGCCCTGATTCTCTCAGCCTAATTAGGAGTACAGTCCCCAGGGAAAACATCTAAACTCTCCTCTTTAAAAGGAAAAACCTCCCCCACACCAACAGGAAGCAAAGAATGGGACTCAGGTGATGTGCTGAAGCACTTAGCTAACAATAATTGTGCATCCCTGCACTGCCATGGCTGCAGTGTGGCAAGATTTGAGCCAAGTAAACTGCAAGATAAGAATCCCCCTTCAGGAAAGCAGTTTCCCTGTGTCCTAAATGCCCAGCTCAAGCCTGTCCACTGCTGAATCAGTGTCCCTGCTCTTGAAGGGAAGGTCAGACCTCCCACCCTCCTCCTTTCCTTAATCCCCATTAAACACACAGCTGTGAGTCACTGTCCTTGTGGCCAGAGATTGCTGCTGCCTGCTTACATAGAGCCACAGAAGGATTTAGGCTGGAAAAGGCCTTTAAAGATCATTGAGCTCTAGTGGGAGGTGTCCCTGCCTATGGCAGGGGGTTGGAGCTGGATGATCCTTGAGGTCCCTTCCAACCTAAACCATTCTGTGATTATCTAACTCTGCCATGGTGCTAAACCATGTCCCTCAGCATCCACTAAGCTTCAGTCAGCACTGCTCAGGCCACACCTGGAGTGCTGTGTCCAGTTCTGGGCTCCTCAATTCAAGAGAGATGTTGAGGTGCTGGAAGGTGTTTGGAGAAGGGCAGCAAGGCTGGGGAGGGGCCTGGAGCACAGCCCTGTGAGGAGAGGCTGAGGGAGCTGGGGGTGTGCAGCCTGCAGAAGAGGAGGCTCAGGGCAGAGCTCATTGCTGTCTGCAGCTCCCTGAAGGGAGGCTGTAGCCAGCTGGGGTTGGGCTCTGCTGCCAGACAACCAGCAACAGAACAAGGGGAAACAGTCCCAAGCTGTGGCAGGGGAGGTTCAGCCTGGATGTTGTGAGGAAGTTGTTGGCAGAGAGAGTGATTGGCATTGGAATGGGCTGCCCAGGGAGGTGGTGGAGTCACTGTGCCTGAAGTGTTGAAGCCAAGCCTGGCTGGGGCACTTAGTGCCATGGTCTGGTTGATTGGGCAGGGCTGGGTGCTAGGTTGGACTGGATGAGCTTGGAGGTCTCTTCCAACCTGTCTAAGTCTGTGATATTCTATGCCTCAGTGCTCTGGCAGAGGAGAGCATCCTTGTGGTCCTTCCCAACCCTGACTGATTCTATGACTCTAAGACCCAAAGTGGCTCAGTCACACATTATATCCAGACCAAGCTCTCACCACTAATCACATACATGTCTAAAACCAGAGAAGTGACTTCAGCCTAAAGCCTAAACTCCATTTTTCTGCACTCTGACAGCATCCCTTTCACTTCTAATAGGATTACATTTTGTCAGGCTGAGCTGGCACAGTAGACACCAGAGGATACTGCATCTGCTGCATACTTTTCTGTTAGGAAATGTTCATTATAAACCAGTTACTTGCCTTGATGATATGGAAAAGAAGAGTTATACTGGTGTAAAAGCCACTTGCCTGCTCCTGAAAGCCTGCCTGAGACTCATCACAGCTCATGTCTATGATACTATAAAAGCCAAATCTCGTCAATATCTTCCCCATTTCAGTTCAATCTTCATTTTGGCTGTCTTAATTTTTTGCTCCATGAAGTACTCAATGAATCTGTCCTCTGCTCCAAGGACAGGCTGAGGGAGCTGGGGATGTTCAGCCTTGAGAAGAGAAGGCTCCAGGGAGACCTAGTAGCAGCCTGCCAGTACCTGAAGTGGGCTACAAAAAGGCTGCAGAGGGACTGTTTGCAAAGTCCTGTAGTGAGAGGATGAGGAGCAATGGTTGGAAATGAGAGCAGAGCAGATTTAGATGGCATCCTAGGAACAAGTTTTGCACTGTGAGGATGCTGAAACACTGCAACAGGTTGCCCAGGGAAATAGGATGTGAGGAGGACCTGCTGGGTGTGAGGAGGAAGTTGTTGAGCATGAAAGTGGTGAGAGCCTGGAATGGATTGCCCAAGGAGGTGGTTGAAGCCCCATCCCTGGAGGTGTTTAAGGCCAGGCTGGATGAGGCTCCAGCTAACCTGATTTAGGGTAGGGTGTCCCTGCCCATGGCAGGGGGATTGGAACTGGCTGATCCTTGTGGTCCCTTCCAACCCTGACTGATTCTATGATTCTCTCTCTATCTCTCTGTCTCTATGATTCTATGGTATTGAGGCTCTGTCCCTGGAGATACTCAAGTGCTGACTGGACAAGGCTCTGAGCAGCCTGCTCTAGTGGAGGATGTCCCTGCTGACTGCAGAGGCGCTGGACCGGATGCCCCTTGGAGATCCCTTCCAACCCAAACCATTCTGTGATTCTGTGACTCTGAGATGTATTTTGAGGGGGTGATTGGCATTGGAATGGGCTACCCAGGGAGGTGGTGGAGTTGCTGTTCCTGGAGGTGTTGAAGCCAAGCCTGGCTGGGGCACTTAGTGCCATGGTCTGGTTGATTGGCCAGGGCTGGGTGCTAGGTTGGGCTGGATGAGCTTGGAGGTCTCTTCCAGCCTGGCTGATTCTGTGATTCTATGTAGTTTCCTATGTGTTTAGTTGTTCACTGATACTGATTTCTTTAGTTGAGGGTTGCATTTTGCTCTCTTCACCATCTCTCACAGCACCTGATGGTGCCTGGAGCACTAAGGGCTCTCAGAATGTTGCTAGTCAGACCTCAGATACTTTTATTTTTATGGTGCTGGATAAATGTTTTGGTCACAGCTAGAGGAGAAATAGCTGTGAGAGCACATTTGAGTATTCAGCTATTGGACTTTGATTCTTCACAGAGAGGAGATGATTCCACCTCTGAGATGGATGTTTATTATCTGCAGGCACTCCTTGCTTTGAAATCAATGCAGTCCTGTAAAATGCCATTGCAAAACAGAGGACATTGATCTGCAGTGCATTTATTAACTCCCCCTGATAAAAGGCAAAACACTGAACATGCTGGCATCCCAAAACAAAAAAATCAGAGGATGAGTCCCAAGTTAGAGCTTATCTCCAAGAAAGTCCTGCTTTAGGTTATCTTCTTTTTATGCAGAGAAGGGGTGGGGAGAAATGGAGCTGGATCTTTAACATTAACACTAATGAGCATTTAAGAGAATGAGGTAATTAGATAGTTAATCAAACTTGAAACTACAGCTTCATCTGCCTAGGTCCACAGGAGGAATATGAGCAAGGAGAATGGGGATTGAGGGCAGGGAAGAGCAGCCCTGTCCCTTTTCCCTCCCGCTGGATGCAGCTTGGCATCGCTCGCCTTTGTCTTAGCTGCTTGTTTGAAGCATCTGGTAATTGAACATAAACTCTTGCACTTGAGCATTCATGCTTGAACCTGAAATTACCTTGTCATCCACACTGGCTTTCATTAAGCAGCTAACAGATGCCCTGGCATGCTCCTATCACACTACATGATGCAGAGAGTCGGAGCCTCGTGTGCTGAAATGACTTTGGTCTAGATGGGCTCCTCTTGTCCAGCCTGGAATCGATGCCCTCCTCTCTGCAGTCACTTTGAGCTGCTTGCTGCATTTAACTCAGACATGCCCTCTGGGTGTCACAGAATCATAAAACCATAGCATCAGTCAGGGTTGGAAGGGACCACAAGGAGAAGCCAATTCCGACCCCCCTGCCGTGGGCAGGGACACCTCACACTAGATCAGGCTGGCCACAGCCTCATCCAGCCTGGCCTTAAACACCTCCAGGGATGAGGCTTCACCACCTCACTGGGCAACCCCTTCCAGGCTCTCACCATCCTCATGGTGAACAACTTCTTCCTAACATCCAGGCTGAATTTACCTATTTCCAGCTTTATTCCATTCCCCCCAGTCCTGTCACTACCTGACAGCCTAAGAAGTCCCTCCCCAGCTTTCTTGTAGCCCCTTTCAGATACTGCAAGGCCACAGTAAGGTCACCTGGGAGCCTTCTCCTCTCCAGACTTAACAGCTCCTATGTCTCTTCTCATAGCAGAGCAGCTCCAGCCCTCTGATCACCCTCATGGCCCTTCTCTGGATACCTTCCAGCACCTCCACATCCCTCTTGTCCCAGTGGCTCCAGAACTGGTTGCACTTCTCCAGGGGGGGTCTCACCAATGCAGAGCAGAGAGGGAGGATCACTTCCCTCACCCTGCTGCCCACGCTGCTCTTGCTGCAGCCCAGGTGGGCTATCTGTCACAGGTGGGATACTAATATTTCTGATGTAGATGAAGAAAACAGACATATCCCTCAGCAAAAACAAGCCCTGCTATTTGGTTTCCCCAGCTACAGAGCCAGCCCATGGCTCTCCTGCTTGCTGCATCTTTACCTAGCTGATTTGTGCCCTTCTGCAATGCTTTCCCCTTCAGAGCCAGGAATATTTGCAACAGTTTTTCCCTGTTTAGGCAAAGCAGTAATGGGGAGAAGGAAGATCTCTTCCAGAATTCTCATTTCCTTCTGTTAACCCAACCCAGAAGCATGGAAGTACAAACAGTGACTAAAGTGAAGTGGGCATGGCTGGAAGAAGAGAGGAAGGAAAAAACTGACTTTGAGGGTGTCAGAGCTGTGGGGCAGGCTACCCAGGTAGGTTGTGGAGGTTTTCCTTCTCTTGAGGCATTGAAAAACTGCCTGGATGCAATTCTGGGCAAGCTGCTGTGGATGCCCCTGATTTTGGCAGAGGGATTGGGCTGGGAGATCTTCAGAGGTCTCTTCCAACCTCCACCACACTGGGATTCTGTGATGAAGCCATAGGAACCTCTTGGAAGTTGTCCCTGTTAAGAACAGTCTGAAGGCACCATTAATTTGGGGGGAGACTTCTGATCTCTTCAGTATTTTACTCTGCATAAATATGCCAAACCCTAAGTATTCCCTTCTCTTCATGCCCCCTTTTGCTCTGCTCCTTTGTGCCAGCATAGATGTCCAAAGAAGTATTTAACTTTTAGGTGTATGGGTTTCAGAAACCAGCAGTGGAAATGCTGACATAATCTCTTCTCTTTTTTTTTCTCTCTTTTTATTCTGAGATGCTCAATTCCACTGATGAGAGGCCAACAATTGGAGCTGCATTTCCTGAGCATGTTACAGTTCAGCCCTGTGTTATAGGAAAATGCTCTCTATTTCTCCAGCAGCCAGGGCTGGCAAAGCACAGCTCAATGTTTGCTCAGTACTTTGAGAGCCTTAACAGAAAGGCTCTGTGGTTATTAGCATCGCTGAATCTCTTCCCAGCAGAGCAAAGCACTCAGCCTCTCACAGAATCCCAGCATGGTGAGGGGTTGGAAGGGACCTCCAGAGATCCAGTCCAAGCCAGTCCAACTCCCCTGCTAAAGCAGGGCACCCCCAGCAGCTTGCCCAGCAGCACAGTGCCCAGCTGGCCTTGGCAGCTCTCCACACAAGGACACTCCACAGCCTCTCTGGGCAGCCTGCTCCAGGCCTGCAGCACCCTCACAACAAACAACTTTCTCCTCCTGTCCAGATGGAACCTCCTGGGTTCCAATTTGTGCCCAGGACTAGGGGGAATGGAGCAAAGCTGGAGATGAGTAGGTTCAGGCTGGACGTGAGGAGAAAGTACTTTGAGCCTGGAATGGGTTGCCCAGGGAGGTGGTTGAGGTCCCATCCCTGGAAGCATTTAAGGCCAGGCTGGCTGAGGCTCTGGTCAGCCTGCTCTAGGGTAGGGTGTCCCTGCCCATGGCAGGGGGGTAGGAAGCAGATGATCCTTGTGGTCCCTTCCAACCCTGACTGATTCTGTGATTCTGTGATTCTATGATTGACTCTTGTCCTGCCACTGGGCACCCCTGACAGGAGTCTGGCCCCATCCACTTGCCCCCTGACCCTTTAATAACTGCTCTGCATTGCTCAGCTCCCCTCTGGGGCCACTCTTCTTCAGGCTAAAGAGGCTCTTCTCCAGCTCCCCAAGTGAGCCAAACTGGAAACGAGCACAACTGCAAATGGGATGCCAAGTAACCATCTACCACAAACAGCTCTGCCTGTCTCTAGGTGGGCAAAACCCTCCAGTCAGCTGAAATCTTGCTGATGGGCACAACTTGGTGCCATGGTCTAGCCTTGAGCTCTGTGCTAAAAGGTTGGACTTGATGACCTGTGAGGTCTCTTCCAACCCTGATGATACTGTGGTACTGTAACACAAGCAACATCGCTCCTCGCTTTGCCCTGCTCCTCTTGTCTCACTCCAAAGATATTCACATGCTCTGAGCTGACCTATTTTAGTATCTTTTTTTTTTCCCCTAAGAAAAATGCCTCATCCCCAAGTGCCAGCCTCTGATTCATTTCATGTCACTGATGTCACACCCCTGTAGCTCCTGTCCCGCTGCGTCATGCCCTGCAGATCGATACGACAGAGCAGAGCGCCGCGGGAGCTACAAGAAGCAGATGCAGCCATGCAAAGCTGTTTACCCTAAACAAGTAATCCTTCCTAATGGACACCCAATCAATAGGAGATCGGGGGTGGGCTGGTTTCTCCTCAGACTGGATAATTGTTACCCTCAGAGCGTACCCAGGCTGCCTGCAGCCTGCTGGTTTGCAGCTCGGAAATGCTTCACAGCCTCCCGAAAGGAGACGCGGGGCCGCCGGCGGCACTAACAGCTAATGACGGGTTCACTTTAGCAGGGGACCAGGGACACAGGCAGGCAATTACAGCCTGCCTACAGATGGGAAGTGCTGCTCGGCTCCCTTTCTGCTCACAAACTGAAAGCTAGCAAGAAAACTTGGTTAAAAACCTCTTGCAGCGTGAAGCGAACTCGTTGGGTCGCTCAGACGTGCCCGGAGTCCTCCGCAGTGTGCTGCAGCGATAAAACCGAAGGGGGGAAGGCAGCAGGGAAACAGGTAAGGGAAGGAGCTCTGCAGAGATTCCAAACCCATCTGGACATCATGGTCCTGGGCAGGCTGCTGTAGGCGACCTTGCTTTTTTGCTTTAGCAGGGGGGTTGGAGTGGATGATCCCCAAAGGTGTCTTCCAACCCCTACTAAGCTGGGAGGCTGCAAAAGCTCAGCTGGCCTCAGCACAGCCTGTTAATGAGGCCGGGCTGGACGGGGGTGACATCCAGAGCTGTCCAATGTGGAAGTGCAGGTCTGCTCCAGCTGAGGACCATCCCCGTGCTGCTCAAACCATCTCGGCTCCAATAACACCCTGCAACCTCAGCTGCTCCGTGAGCTGCCAGCCTGACTGGCAGGCAGGGAAAACTGCCCACGAAACTGCAGAGTGCCGCTGCTGGCACACAAAGAGCGCTGCTGAAATGCCAGCACAAAGGGAAAGCTGAGGGGGAGCTTTCCTGCTTCCCTGAGCCTTCAGTGACACCTACAGACAGCCACCAAGCAGTCGGCTGTGTCCCAGCACAGCCTGCAAGTCCGACCCTGTTCCTGGGCTGGGAATCATAGACTCACAGAACATCAGGGGCTGAAAGGGACCTCCAAAGATCATCTGGTCCAGCCCCCCTGCTAAAGCAAGGTCACCTACAGCAGCTTGCCCAGGACCACAACATCCAGATGGGTTTGGAATCTCTCCAGAGATCACCTACAGCAGATCACACAGGAACACAGCTCTCAGAGCTCTGCAGGGAAGGTCTCTTTCTCTATCTGCAGCAAAGCCAAGCCCAGGTCAGTGTCTGCTGTCCTTGTATTTGCTCTGCCTTCAGGACACCTACTGAACGTGTGTGCATGCACGGTGTGGTTATTTTCTCTCTCTCTTTCTCACTGTTTCTCATTTGAGGCTGGAAAGCAGATTATTTCACCTCCTGGTGACAGGTTTCTCATCCCCTGAGAGCATCCCCACTCACATGCAGCACTCACTTCTTTCTCCTCTGAAAACCTCTCCATGGAGAACTTTTTTCAGAGCTGACCCAGCACAGTTGGGCTTGGTCCTGCCTGTGCCTTCTGCAGGAGAGCTGGGAAATGCCAAGAACAGAATAGGATAGAATCAACCAGGTTGGAAGAGACCTCCAAGCTCAGCCAGTCCAACCTAGCACCCAGCCCTATCCAGTCAACCAGACCATGGCACTAAGTGCCCCAGCCAGGCTTGGCTTCAACACTTCCAGGGACAGTGACTCCACCACCTCCCTGGGCAGCCCATTCCAATGCCAATCACTCTCTCTGCCAACAACTTCCTCCTAACATCCAGCCTATACTTTCCCCAGCACAACTTGAGGCTGTGTCCCCTTGTCCTGTTGCTGGTTGCCTGGAAGAAGAGACCAGCTCCCACCTGGCTACAACCTCCCTTCAGGTAGTTGTAGACAGCAATGAGGTCTGCCCTGAGCACTTCAGCTTCCCTCTCTGGTAGGCTCAGAGGGCAGCTGAGGGCTGGTTTTATTGGTAGCAATTCTCACCTTTCACCTGCATCTGAATCTTTAATTTTTGGTGGTGTTTTTTGGGGTTTGTGGTTTTCTTAACACTGTCTCCAAATGCACCTGAGGGCTTCAAAGGAGAATATCAGCTCCAAATAGCACCAAAATCACTTCTTAAATTAACTGTCCTTGACATCTCAGGGGAGTAACATGCACTTAGGTGGGTCAGGACAGTAACAGAGCATTAAGATCAGCTCTCCTGTAGTATCTGTCTCCCTAGATTTCCTCTCTTGCCTTGCAAGAGAATAAGTAAAGGAGTAGTTAGCTCAGGGAGGGGGGAGAAAAACAACCCCACAATCTCTTGTTATTACTTCTGACTTGATGATGCCAACCAACACCATCATTTCCAAGTGTCTGATGTTACAGGGTTTGAAAATGCAAACCTGATCATTCAGCTTGGCTGAATTAATGTCTATTGGCATAATAGGCAGCTTGGCTGCCTGTGGCCAAGGTGTGCCCACACTCAACCCTCAGCTGGCTTCTGAGTGCCATTGCTCCATTTGCTGCTCTGCTAGGGGTGTTAAAGGCAAGGAGAGGGTGGGTTTGGGTTTCAGCTTTGCCAGTCTTTGAGAAGAGATGGGTAAGTGTTCTCCTGAGGTGAGTTGTAGAGCTCACTCTCCTGCTGAGCATGGCTTGGGTCAGAGCCATCCTTGCACCTCGTTTGTCACTGAGCTGTGCCAGGAATCCCTGAATGGACTCAGGGATCTCTAAGGTCTTTTCCAGCCAGCATGCTTGGTGTGTTCAGCTGTTCTCTGCATAGCAGAGAGAATAGATCTGTATTCTGTGGGCAATACCTTTGTATTCTGTGGGTAATGTATTAGGTCATACTCTGGCTAAGCTTAAGAAGTGTGCCCATGGGGATTTCAACAGTGTTAATGCAAGGTCCAGCACCTGGGTCTGGGCAATCCTCAATATCAATCCAGGGTGGGGGATACAGAGATGGAGAGCAGCCCTGTGAAGGACTTGGTGTTAGTGCCAGATAAAAATCCTAGGATCACAGAATTGTATAGGTTGGAAAAGGCCTTTAAGATTGAGTACAAAAGCTGGACATGAGCTGGCAATGTGCACTGCCAGCCCAGAGCCAGCCATGTCCTGCGTCGATCTCCAGCCAGTGTGGGCAGCAGGGGCAGGGAGGGGATTCTGTCCCTCTGCTCTGCTGAGACCCCTTCTGCAGTGCTGGGGCAGATCTGGAGTCCTCAGCACAGACAGGGACCTGTTAGGGCAGAGCCAGAGGAGGGCACAGCAATGCTGGCAGGGCTGGAAGGACTCTGCTGTGAGGCCAGCCTGAGAGAGTTGGAAGTGTTCAGCCTAGGGAAGAGAAGGCTCCAGGGAGACCTTCTGATGGCCCTTCGGTATTAGAGGGCCAATAAGATAGCTGAGGACAGAGTTTTGAGCAGGGCCTGTTGTGACAGGACAAGGGATGATGGTTTGCACTGAAAGAGGCAGATTTAGACCAGAGAGAAGAAAGATCTTTTGCACTGAGAGTGGTGAGACCCTGGCCCAGGTTTCCCAGTGAGGTGGGAGCTGCCCCATCCCTGGAAGCATTCTGGGTAAGGTTGTTTTGGTCAGGGTTGTTTTGGTCTCTGAGCAGCCTGCTCTAGCTGCAGATGTCCCTGCTGTCTGCAGGGGGGTTGGACTGGATGAGCTGTACATGTCCTTTCCAACCCAACTGATTGAGGGCTCCATGATTGTCAATTGCAATGCTTCTTGCCATTACTGAGTGGCTGGAGAGTGGCTGGAGAGCAGACAGACAGAAAGGGACCTGGGGGTACTGATAGGTAGTGGCTGAACATGAGCCAAAAGTGTGCCCAGGTGGGCAGCAGAGCCAATGGCATCCTGGGCTGGCTCAGGAGCAGTGTGGGCAGCAGGACAAGGGAGGTTCTTCTGCCCCTGTGCTCAGCACTGCTCAGGACACACCTTGAGTGCTGTGTCCAGTTCTGGGCTCCTCAATTCAAGAGAGATGTTGAGGTGCTGGAAGGTGTCCAGAGAAGGGCAGCAAGGCTGGGGAGGGGCCTGGAGCACAGCCCTGTGAGGAGAGGCTGAGGGAGCTGGGGGTGTGCAGCCTGCAGAAGAGGAGGCTCAGGGCAGAGCTCATTGCTGTCTGCAGCTCCCTGCAGGGAGGCTGTAGCCAGGTGGGGTTGGGCTCTGCTGCCAGGCAGCCAGCAACAGAAGAAGGGGACACAGTCTCAAGCTGTGCCAGGGGAGGTCTAGGCTGGATGTGAGGAGGAAGTTGTTGGCAGAGAGAGTGATTGGCATTGGAATGGGCTGCCCAGGGAGGTGGTGGAGTGGCCGTGCCTGGAGGTGTTGAAGCCAAGCCTGGCTGGGGCACTTAGTGCCATGGTCTGGTTGGTTGGGCAGGGCTGGGTGCTAGGTTGGGCTGGGTGATCTTGGAGGTCTCTTCAACCTGTTTGATTCTATGAGTCTATGACTGGATTGAGAGCTGGGGCCCTGGTTTTTGGAGACCCTAAGCACTTGCAGTCCCTACAGCACTCCCAGGAGCTGTGGAGAGCAGGTCTTTAGCAAACACCTTTTTAATTGTTCAGGCTTTTACCAGCTGCATGCACTGCAGCAGGCAGCATCAGAGTTATCCTGCAGACTTCTCACCTCTTGCAGACAGTGGCCGTGGAGGCAAGGGTTAGCTGCAGCAAGATCTCAGTGCTGACACTCGTTAAGGAGCACAGCTTACATGGATCACTGCAGGACTCGTGTGGGACAGCTCAGGGCTCTGTGGGAGTCACCCCCTTCATCTCAGTCAAGTCCTTCATGAATATTTCACAGGGGCTTTGAGCGTGGCAGGGGATGAACTCATGATGCTGAAAGGAATTTCAGTGCTTGTGTGTGCCTGAGCTCTGCCACAGGGCAGGCACTTCAGTAGCAGCCTGAGCTTGGGATGCTGCAGCTCTTGAGTTTCAGCAGTGGCAGTCCCCAGTGACTGTAAAATCATAATGCCATGAGTTTAGGCAGTAATTAAACATGAGTTTAGTAACCTGTGCTTACACAGCTTAGGTCTGAGAAATTCCAGGTGCTTCACTTGTATCTGTTAATGAAGCTGCTGAGGCTCTGCTGAGACTTCTTCCTTTTCAAGGATTTGTAGAATGGTTTGAGTTGGAAGGGATTATGGAATGATTTAGCTTGGCTCTTCACAGTCTCACAGTATCACCAAGGTTGGAAGAGACCTCACAGATCATCAAGTCCAACCTGTTACCACAGAGCTCAAGGCCAGACCATGGCACCAAGTGCCACGTCCAATCCTGCCTTGAACAGCTCCAGGGACGGCGACTCCACCACCTCCCTGGGCAGCCCATTCCAGTGTCCAATGACTCTCTCAGTGAAGAACTTTCTCCTCACCTCAAGCCTAAATTTCCCCTGGCGTAGCTTGAGGCTGTGTCCTCTTGTTCTGGTGCTGGCTGCCTGAGAGAAGAGAGCAACCTCCTCCTGGCTACAACCACCCCTCAGGTAGTTGTAGACAGCAATAAGGTCTGCCCTGAGCCTCCTCTTCTCCAGGCTAAACAATCCCAGCTCCCTCAGCCTCTCCTCGTAGGGCTGTGCTCGAGGCCTCTCCCCAGCCTTGTTGCCCTTCTCTGGACACGTTCAAGCATCTCAATGTCCCTCTTAAACTGGGGGGCCCAGAACTGGACACAGTACTCAAGGTGTGGTCTAACCAGTGCAGAGTACAGGGGCAGAATGACCTCCCTGCTCCTGCTGACCACACCATTCCTGATGCAGGCCAGGATGCCACTGGCTCTCTTGGCCACAGATCCAGCCTTGTTCATCAGGATGATGGCTAGAAGAGGATCCTGCAGGACTTACAGATGGTGTTTCAGTCTATCAATGGGAGAAAGGCATCAGAGGATAAAATCAAAGCTCAGAGAATCATAGAATGGCTTAGGTCAGAAGGGACTTTAGAGATCATCTGCTCCAACCTCCCCACATCAAGGACCTTCATAAATGATCGCTGCAAATGTTTCAAGTTCTGATGGCAATGTTGCAGCCACAGTAGACCTCTTAAGACCTTTCTCTTCTCTGCATGTCTCTCCATTTTCCAGAAGACAAGACAGGAGGAGGCTCTGAGGTGACCTTCTTGTGGCCTTCCAGTATCTGAAGGGGCCTACAAAAAAGCTGGGGAGGGAATTTTTAGGATACCAGGTAGTGACAGGACTGGGGGGAATGGAGCAAAGCTGGAGGTGGGGAGATTCAGATGGGATGTGAGGAGGAAGTTGTTGAGCATGAGAGTGGTGAGAGCCTGGAATGGGTTGCCCAGGGAGGTGGTTGAGGCCCCATGGCTGGAGGTGTTTAAGGCCAGGCTGGCTGAGGCTGTGGGCAGCCTGCTCTAGGGTAGGGTGTCCCTGACCATGGCATGGGGATTGGAACTGGCTGCTCCTTGTGGTCCCTTCCAACCCTGACTCATTCAGTGATTCTATGACTAATGCTTATATGTTTCCCTCCTGTCTCCCTCCCTTTGTTTCCTTCGTAGATCCAACACGGGTTATGGTGTCCCCTTTCAGCATGGATGTCACAGTTGGAGAGAGCATTGTGCTGCCTTGCCAGGTGTCTCACGATCACTCCCTAGACATCATGTTCACCTGGTCATTTAATGGACACCTGATAGACTTTGAAAAGGATGGGGATCACTTTGAAAGAGTTGGAGGAGTAAGTATTGATTCTAAAGTAATCTCCTCGGGGTGATAAAATTAAGCAAGATGGCAAAGGGCTACTAGCAGGAGGAATGGACAACTAAGTTAATAGTAGGAGATGCTGTCTTGTCCCTGCTAGCCTGAGAAGTTGCCAATTTACTTCTTCATTGTAGCTGGGGTTGAGTTTTTATGATGTCTTAATGGCACAACTCAAATCTGCTGACAAGTGAGGCATTCACCTTGCGCATCAGAAGACCTACACCAGGGTTCCTCATTGCACCAAAACTCACTCAGTGAAGTTGTTTTTCTCTGGCTGGGACGGTCTCTGTCCTCCCTTTGTGACCACAGGCTCAGATTAGGTATTTTTGCTTTGTTTAGAATAGAATCAACCAGGTTGGAAGAGAGCTCCAAGCTCATCCAGCCCAACCTAGCACCCAGCCCTGCCCAATCAACCAGACCATGGCACTAAGTGCCCCAGCCAGGCTTGGCTTCAACACCTCCAGGCACGGCGACTCCACCACCTCCCTGGGCAGCCCATTCCAATGCCAATCACTCTCTCTGCCAACAACTTCCTCCTAACATCCACCCTGAACCTCCCCTGGCACAGCTTGAGGCTGTGTCCCCTTGTTCTGTTGCTGGCTGCCTGGCAGCAGAGCCCAACCCCACCTGGCTACAGCCTCCCTTCAGGGAGCTGCAGACAGCAATGAGCTCTGCCCTGAGCCTCCTCTTCTGCAGGCTGCACACCCCCAGCTCCCTCAGCCTCTCCTCACAGGGCTGTGCTCCAGGCCTCTCACCAGCTTTGTCCTGGTGAGATGAAGCCTGAGCAGCAGATGGAGAGAGGGGATTCTCCCCCCTGCTTGGCTGAGACCTCACCTAGCATCCAGCTCTAGGTCCCCACCACAAGAAGGACATGGAGCTGATGAGTTGGTCTAGCAGAGGCCACAAAGATGATCAGAGGGCTGTGGGAACAGCATGAAAGAACTGGGGCTGTCCAGCCTGGAGAAGAGAAGGCTCTAGGGAGACCTTAGAGCTGTGTTTCAGTGTCTGAAGAGGACCTAAAGGAAGGCTGGGGAGGGACTGTTCAGAAGGGGCTGTGGCAATAGGACAAGGGACAGTGGTGTGAGACTGGAGCAGGGCAGAGTTAGATTGGACATCAGGAGGAAGTTCTGCACAGTGAGGGTGATGAAATACTGGAACAGGTTGCCCATGAATGTGGTTGAGGTCCCATCCCTGGAGACATTCAAGATCAGACTTGATGTTACCCTGGGCAGCCTGCTCTAGCTGGTGGTGTCCCTGCTGCCTGCAGGGAATTTGGACCAGATGACCTGGGAGGGTCCTTTCCACCCCAGTGCAATCTGTGAACCAGCTTCTTTAGGAGAGGAGAAAATCTGCTCTGCTCTTTTGTCTCTGTTCAAACCAGGCCACCACAGTGCACATCAGCAGCACCAACTCTTCCTGAAGAGCAAACCCAACCAGGCTGCAAAGCTGGAAATCACAAACTTTATTAGTATTCCTCAGTCAGGAAAAGGCCCAATCCCAAGGTTACCCTGAGCCTGCCAACCTACCCAAGGCTTTGTGTCTGCAGGAGAAAATTAGAGAGAGGTTTTCAGCTTCCTATACATGCAGAAACCTAATTAGTTCCCTTCAGCAGTTAATCAGACATGCACTTGGCGTTTGGAAAACAAATTACTGCTGTTAGGTGATGCAAGATTTCCTCAGAGAGAGCTGTTCTCCTGATCTTTAGCACAGAACCACCAGGCAAGCCAAATGCTGGCCTGAATACAAAGCTGATGTCTCATCACTTGGGCTGCCTTTCACTTGTGGCATAGCTGCAGACACAACTTGGGCATCCTCGGAGAGGCTGTCAGTTGGATACTCACACACAGTATCACAGTCTCAAAGTATCACCAAGGCTGGAAGAGACCTCATAGATCATCAAGTCCACTCCAGGCTAAGCACCATAGCACCAAGTGCCATGGCTAAGACCATAGCACCAAGTGCCACGTCCAATCCTGCCTTGAACAGCTTCAGGGACGGCGACTCCACCACCTCCCTGGGCAGCCCATTCCAGTAGCCAATGACTCTCTCAGGGAAGAACTTTCTCCTCACCTCAAGCCTAAATTTCCCCTGGTGCAGCTTGAGGCTGTGTCCTCTTGTTCTGGTGCTGGCTGCCTGAGAGAAGAGAGCAACCTCCTCCTGGCTACAACCACCCCTCAGGTAGTTGTAGACAGCAATGAGGTCTGCCCTGAGCCTCCTCTTCTCCAGGCTAACCAATCCCAGCTCCCTCAGCCTCTCCTCGTAGGGCTGTGCTCGAGGCCTCTCCCCAGCCTCGTTGCTTGGAAAGGTAAAGGAGCAAACTTGCCCCAAAGAAGCTTTGATGCTTTGTTTCAATGGGGAAACTGCTTGGCAGATCCAAACCAGGCTCCCTGGACCCTTGTAGGAGCCATCATGGCAGAGCCAGTCCCACTCTTATCTTCAAGGCAGCCTCACACGGTTTTAATGGGCCAGGGCTTGCACTGCTGATGTTTTCATCAGCAGTGTAAAGCAAATCCATTAGTCAGAGTGTCCTTCGTGTGATAATGATGTTTAGCACTCATTACAAAGTAATTGTAACCACTTTCCCCTACTTTATCAGCAGGATTCAGCTGGTGATTTGATGATCAGAAGCATCCAGCTGAAGCATGCTGGGAAATATGTCTGCATGGTGCAAACAAGTGTGGACAAGCTATCAGCTGCTGCAGACCTGATTGTAAGAGGTATTTGGATTTTGTTACTGTTGTTGTTGTTGTAAAATTTCCCTTTCCTGTCTTCTGCTGCTGGTAAGACAACTCCTGAGCTCAGGGATGTTCACTGGGGTCCCAGCAGCTTGGCATTAAACTAAGAAATAAAATCATAGAATCAATCAGGTTGGAAGAGACCTCCAAGCTCATCCAGCCCAACCTAGCACCCAGCCCTGTCCAGTCAACCAGACCATGGCACTAAGTGCCTCATCCAGGCTTTCTTTGCTTCAACACCTCCAGGGATGGTGACTCCACCACCTCCCTGGGCAGCCCATTCCAATGCCAATCACTGGGCTTCAGTGTTTTCAAACAGCATGTGAAGAGATTCTTTCAGAGCTGGCAGCTCATGGCTTGGACACATTCACTCTGTGCTGGGTCAGGAACTGGTCCTGCACTTTGGCCGCAACAACCCCAAGCAGTGCTACAGGCTGGGGACAGAGTGGCTGAGAGCAGCCAGGAAGAAAGGGAGCTGGGGGTGCTGGTAGAGAGTAGGCTGAAGCTGAGGCAGCAGTGCCCAGGTGGGCAGCAGAGCCAATGGCATCCTGGGCTGGCTCAGGAGCAGTGTGGGCAGCAGGACAAGGGAGGTTCTTCTGCCCCTGTGCTCAGCACTGCTCAGGCCACCCCTGGAGTGCTGTGTCCAGTTCTGGGCTCCTCCATTGCAGAGAGATGTTGAGGTGCTGGAAGGTGTTGAGAGAAGGGCAGCAAGGCTGGGGAGGGGCCTGGAGCACAGCCCTGTGAGGAGAGGCTGAGGGAGCTGGGGGTGTGCAGCCTGCAGAAGAGGAGGCTCAGGGCAGAGCTCATTGCTGTCTGCAGCTCCCTGCAGGGAGGCTGTAGCCAGGTGGGGTTGGGCTCTGCTGCCAGGCAGCCAGCAACAGAACAAGGGGACACAGCCTCAAGCTGTGCCAGGGGAGGTCTAGGCTGGATGTTAGGAGGAAGTTGTTGGCAGAGAGAGTGATTGGCATTGGAATGGGCTGCCCAGGGAGGTGGTGGAGTCGCTGTGGCTGGAGGTGTTGAAGCCAAGCCTGGCTGGGGCACTTAGTGCCATGGTCTGGTTGACTGGACAGGGCTGGGTGCTAGGTTGGACTGGATGAGCTTGGAGGTCTCTTCCAACTTGGTTGATTCTATGATTCTGTGATTCATTTTTGCTTGGAAAAGACCTTTAAGATCACCAATCATTCACCCAGCATTGCCAGGTCACCACTAAACCACGTCCCTCAGCACCACACCTACGCAGCTTTGAAACTCCCTAGGGGATGGGAATTCTACCACTGCTCTGGAGTAGCCTGGTCCAGGTCTTGACAATCCTTTTTGGGGAAGAAATTGTTCCTAATGGCCAACCTAAACCTCCCACAGTGCAACTGTTTACTCTCCTCTTATCACTTGGTCTTGGGAGAAGAGCCCAGCTCCCTTTCAGGGAGTTGTAGTAAGAGGGTTTCTCCTGTCAGCCTCCTTTTTTTCAGCTTAAACAACCCCTGTGCCCTCAGCCTCTCCTCTTTCACACACTCATCCACATCCCTGAAGCAGAATTGTGGTCTGTAGAGTCAAAGAGTTTGCTGGAGATGCTGCTTCTGGGGAGAAGCTTCACCTTGGGTGCCACTACTGGCAGTGACCTTATAGTGGCTTCTCCTGAGACCACACCTGGAGTCCGGTGTGCAGTTCTGGACCCTCCAACACAAGAAGGATGTGGAACTGTTGGAGCCAGTCCAGAGCAGGCCACCAAGATGCTCAGAGGGCCTCAGCAGCTCTGCTTTGAGGACAGGCTGAGAGAGTTTGGGCTCTGCAGCCTGGAGAAGAGAAGGCTTCCAGGAGACCTCAGAGTGGCCTTCCAGTATCTGAAAGGGGCTATAGAAGGGCTGAGGAGGGACTATTGACAAGGTCTTGTAGTGACAGGAGGAGGAGGAATGGGTTTGAAGTGGCAGAGGGGAGATTGAAACTGAATGTTAGGAAAGGGTTCTTGGCAGTGAGGGTGGTGAGATACTGGCACAGGTTGAGGGTGGTGAGACACTGGCACAGGTTGAGGGTGGTGAGACACTGGCACAGGTTTCCCAGGGAGGTTGTGGAGCACAGAAGCACCCAATGTGATCAAAGATCACATTCTGTGCTTCTGTGCTCCACAACCTCCCTGGAGGTGTTCAAGGCCAGTTTGGATGAGGCCTTGAGTGACCTGATCTAGTGGGAGGTGTCCCTGCCTATGGCAGGGGCTTGGAACTGGCTGAGCTTGGAGGTCCCTTCCAACTTAAACCATTCTGTGTCACAGAGAAGTCCTCTCTGATCCCAGTGTCCTGCAGTGTTTTGCTGGTTTGAAGGAAACCAGCAGTGAAGGGGAAAGTAAGAGCTTGTAGGAAAAAGCTGAGGACAGAGTTTTTAGCAGGGATTGTTGTGCCAGGGCAAGGGGTGATGGTTTGAACTAAAAGAGGAAGACTTAAGCTGGAGGAAATGTTGACATCCATGATGGTGAGGGCACAGGTTGCCCAGAGAGATGGCAGATGCCTCATCTCTGGAACCATCCCTGGGGGTCTGAGCAACCTGGTTTAGCTGGGGGTGTCCCTGCTCATTGCAGGGAGGTTGGAGTGGACAACCTTAAAGGTCTCTTCCAACCCAGAATGTGTGAGTCTATGAGCACACAGCTCTGTGCTCAGGCATCGTGCTAATCACCAGCCTCTGGCTGCATCCTTGCTGCGGCCACCGCTCCTCCGTGTCCAGAGGCCAGTCCTGCAGCACCAGACACGAGGTGGCAGAGCAGATCCCAAGTGGTGCAGCAAGTGCCTTGCTCTGCAGGGTGAGCTCAGGTGTGCCACAGCACTGCTGCTCACCTGGAGCCATCTGGAGCCAAGGCTGAAGCTCTTGGTCTCTGGGTTTGAGTATCCCCTGTGCCTTCCCATCTCATCTAGCCTACCTCTGTCCTGACTGAGGGAGGAAGACCAGAATGCTCCTTTCCTGGACTAGCTCCAAGCACCCCTCTCTTGTCATCCTTCCTACAGGTCCCCCAGGCCCCCCAGAAGCTGTGACAATAGATGAAATCACCGACACCACGGCTCAGCTGTCCTGGAGGCCAGGAGCAGACAACCACAGCCCTATCACCATGTATGTTGTCCAGGCAAGGACCCCCTTCTCCGTGGGATGGCAAGCAGTGAGCACAGGTAGGTTCAGCACAGATTCACAGGCTAGAAGAGACCCTCAAAGGGCATCTTGTCCAACCCCCCTGCAGGCAGCAGAGACATCTCCCACTGGAGCAGCCTGCCCAGGGCCACATCCAGTCTGATTTTGAATGTCTCCAGGGATGGGACCTCAACCACACCCTTGGGCAACCTGCTGCAGTGTTTCACCACTGTCATTGTGCAGAACTTCCTCCTGATGTCCAACCTAAAGCTCTCCTGCTCCATTTTCAAACCATTGCCCCTCATCCTATCCCCACAGGCTCTTTTTTCCTCCCCAGCCTTCCTATAGATCCCCTTCAGATACTGAAATGCATCTCTAAGGTCTCCCTGGAACCTCCTTTTCTCCAGGCTGAATAGCCTAAATTCTTTCAGGCTGTTCCCACAGCAGAGGTGCTGCAGTCCTCTGATCCTCTTTGTGACCTCTTCTGGACCCACTCCATCAGGTCCATGTCTCTCTTGTGTTGGGAATCCCATAGCTGGACACTACTCCAGATAAGGTCTCAGCAGAGCAGAGTGGTGGAATCATCAGAGAGCTCCACGAGTGGAAATTGTGGCCTTCCAGGATCTGTTGTGGCCTTCCAGGATCTGTTGTGGCCTTCCAGGATCTGAAGAGGGCCTACAAAAAAAATGGGGAGAGACTTTTTAGGCTATCAGATAGTGCCAGGACTGGGGGGAATGGAGCAAAGCTGGAGGTGGGGAGAGTCAGCCTGGACATGAGGAGGAAGTTCTCCAGCATGAGAGTGGTGAGAGGCTGGAATGGGTTGCCCAGGGAGGTGGTTGAGGCCCCATGGCTGGAGGTGTTTGAGGCCAGGCTGGCTGAGGCTGTGGGCAGCCTGCTCTAGGGTAGGGTGTCCCTGGGCATGGCAGGGGGGTTGGGACTGGCTGCTCCTTGTGGTCCTTTCCAGCCCTGACTGATTGTGTGATTCTATAAATGCATTCCTCAGAAGCCAGGGCTGGGCTGAGTGGGGCAGCTCTGCACCCTGGAGAGGGAAGCAATTGCAGTGTCTGTAGAGCACTGCTCTTATTAACTGCTTTCAAGTTTGGCAGCCCAGAGATTGAGGGCCCAGCCAGGGCTGTTACTCAGCCATTTTTCTCATGAATGTTTAAGGGAAGCCAGAATGAATTCCTACACCTTTAGCTGCCACACTGGAGATACACAACAGTAATTGTGCTCTGTGAAGGCATCCCTCAGGCACAGAGCAGTGTCATCTGGTCTATCTCCTGGTGGAGGGAGCAACCCCATGATGTCATTGCTCTTGTCCTCAGAGGTTCATTTTGTTCCAGTGGGCAGTTAATTTTGTTCCAACATCAGTGTGGTTTCAAAAGGGGGGAAATAAAGGCCCTTGAAGCCTCCTGTCTTGACATTTTGCTTTCAAAGAGTGGCACTTTAGGAGAAACTCTTCCAGAGCAGGAATTTCTGGGCTGCTTCTCTGCAGTCAACAAAGTGCTGGAGAAAGTTTCTCAGTTCTCCTTCTTGTGGCGTGCAGGAGAACCCCTCCCTGCCTTTTCAGGCTCTCAGCTGCCTGCAGGTTGATTTTCTCAGCAGTCTTTACCAGCTGGAGTGGGTCTGGTTGCATTGCTGACCTGTGGCTGTCTCCTAGTTCCAGAGGTCATCGATGGCAGGACCTTCACAGCCACAGTGGTGGGGCTGAACCCTTGGGTGGAATACGAGTTCCGAGTAGTGGCTGCCAACCTGATTGGGATTGGGGAACCCAGCAGGCCCTCAGAGAAGAGAAGAACCGAAGAAGCTCGTAAGTCTGAAGTAAATACTCACCAGTGCTAACAGAGGAAGCTGAGGAGCCCTTTCTGCACCCATCTCTGCTCCATCAGAGCACATTATTTGTGTGCACAGAACAGGCAAAGGAGGCTGTAGAGCTCCTGGTGGGCTCCATGATGCTTGGAGTGTAGGAAGACTTAGCACATTATTTGTGTGCACAGAACAGGCAAAGGAGGCTGTAGAGCTCCTGGTGAGCTCCATGATTCTTGGAGTGTAGGAAGACTTAGCACATTATTTGTGTGCACAGAACAGGCAAAGGAGGCTGTAGAGCTCCTGGTGAGCTCCATGGTTCTTGGAGTGTAGGAAGACTTAGCACATTATTTGTGTGCACAGAACAGGCAAAGGAGGCTGTAGAGCTCCTGGTGAGCTCCATGGTTCTTGGAGTGTAGGAAGACTTAGCACATTATTTGTGTGCACAGAACAGCCAAAGGAGGCTGTAGAGCTCCTGGTGGGCTCCATGATGCTTGGAGTGTGGGGAGACTTAGCACATTATTTGTGTGCACAGAACAGGCAAAGGAGGCTGTGGAGCTCCTGGTGGGCTCCATGATGCTTGGAGTGTAGGAAGACTTCATGCCCTTTCCCTGCAGAGAGCAAAGATTATCCCAGTGATTTATTTGGGCAGGTTTGGGGTGGGGAGGGGGAAGAAGAGTTGATGAGAGAGATGAGCTGTGAGAGCAGGTGCTCTGGTTTCCCATGATCTGTGATGGAGACTGAAGCACAAAACGGCAGCATGTTGAGAGCAGGGCTTTGAGCTTCACACCTGGAGAGTCAGCAGTCTCTGGATGCTTCTGTGCCTCTTGAAGTAACTTGGAGCTCACTGTGTGAACTGTCAGTGTTGGAGCAATCACCTTGGGTTGTCCTTTGGGTTGGATCATTTCCTGAACTTGCTGAAGGTTCATCATCTGTGACCCCTTCACACCACTCTCTCCTGGCACCACACTGCATCTTCAGCTCTGAGAGATTTCATGCTGCTTGATGCTGTCCCTGCCTTTTGATCTGGCAGAAAGGGGTCACAGCAAGGTGTAGGCTCAGCATGGTAGCTGCAGGAACGTGGGGAACCCCTGGGAGATGGCTCCTGTGCTCTGTGTTCTCCTGTAATGGAAGAGACTATGAAATATGGAAATGAAATAAAAGCCCTTTTTTTATGGAAGATAAATGTTTAAACTAAACAATTAGTGACTGAATACATGAGTTAATTGGCACACTTCTAACATCCTGCTATTGACACACTTCTAATGTGCTGTTTGCCATGGCAAATTAGTCACTTCCTAATAGCAGCTCTGGTACCCAGCAGGAGCAGGCCAGCAGAGTCCTGGTGCTGTGTAGCTCTGTTCCATGTCAGTGTGCTCCTCTGGCTTCACAGCTGCCACCTTCACCTCCTGCATCTTTTGGTTTCTTTTCTTTGCAGTTCCAGAAGTGACTCCAGCTAATGTCAGTGGAGGTGGAGGAAGCAAATCTGAGCTGGTCATTACGTGGGAGGTAAGTGGAGAATAAACCTAGAGCGGTACTCGTACAGCCCTGGGCTGGCATCATGGGGACATAGAACCACAGACTGGTTTGGGTGGGAAGGGACCTTTTAAAGTCATGGAATCATAGACTCAGCCAGGTTGGAAGAGAGCTCCAAGCTCATCCAGCCCAACCTAGCACCCAGCCCTGCCCAATCAACCAGACTATATCACTAAGTGCCCCAGCCAGACTTTGCTTGCACACCTCCAGGGATGGTGACTCCACCACCTCCCTGGGCAGCCCATTCCCATGCCAATCACTCTCTCTGCCAACAACTTCCTCCTAACATCCACCCTGAACCTGCCCTGGCACAACTTGAAACTGTGTCCCCTTGTTCTGTTGCTGGTTGCCTGGGAGATCCCAACCCCACCTAGCTACAACCTCCCTTCCAAGTCATCCAGTCCAACCCCACTGGAGTCAGCAGGGACATCTGCAGCCAGAGCAGGTTGCTCAGAGCCCCACCTGACCTCAATGGTTTCAGGGGTGGGGCAGCTCCCACCTCTCTGGGAAACCTGGACCAGGCTCTCACCATCCTCAGTGAAAAATTTCTTCCTTCTGTCTTGTCTTGAGCAAGGTCACCTAGGGCAGGTCACACAGAATACATCCAGGCAGGTTTTGAAAGTCTCCAGAGCAGGAGACTCCACAACCTCTCTGGGCAGCCTGCTGCAGTTCTCCAGCACCCTCACAGCAAAGTTTCTCCTCATGTTGAGGTGAAGCCTCCTGAGTGGGTTGCAGCTTGTACCTGTTGTTCCTTCACCTGTCAGTGGGCACCACCGAACGGAGCCTGGCACCTTCATCTTGACTTCCACCCCTCAGATATTTATAGACCTTGGTAAGGTCCCCTCTGAGCCTTCTCTCCAGACTAACTAGCCCCAGGGCTCTCAGGCTTTCTTCACAGCAGAGATGTTTGTGTCCTGCAGTCACCCTCATAGCTCTCTGTTGGCCTCTCTCCAGTAGCTCCCTGTCTCTCTTGAATTGAGGTGCCCAAAACTGGGCACAGTATTCCAGGCATGGTCTCACCAGGGCAGAGCAGAGCGGGAGGAGAACCTCCCTAGCCCTGCTGGCTGCACTTTTGCTGATGCAGCTTAGATGCAGGGCAGCAAAAAATGAAAAGCAGGAAGGCTGCAGGCTGGCTTCCCATGCAGGCTTTCCTTGCTGCTACCCAAAGAGTAAAGCAGCAAGGCTGCAGGCTGGCTTCCCATGCAGGCTTTCCTTGCTGCTACCCAAAGAGTGAAAAGCAGGAAGGCTGCAGGCTGGCTTCCCATGCAGGCTTTCCTTGCTGCTACCCAGAGAGTAAAGCAGCAAGGCTGCAGGCTGGCTTCCCATGCAGGCTTTCCTTGCTGCTACCCAAAGAGTAAAGCAGCAAGGCTGCAGGCTGGCTTCCCATGCAGGCTTTGCTTGCTGCTACCCAGAGAGTGAAAAGCAGGAAGGCTGCAGGCTGGCTTCCCATGCAGGCTTTCCTTGCTGCTACCCAGGGAGTAAAGCAGGAAGGCTGCAGGCTGGCTTCCCATGCAGGCTTTCCTTGCTGCTACCCAAAGAGTAAAGCAGCAAGGCTGCAGGCTGGCTTCCCATGCAGGCTTTCCTTGCTGCTACCCAGAGAGTGAAAAGCAGGAAGGCTGCAGGCTGGCTTCCCATGCAGGCTTTCCTTGCTGCTACCCAGGGAGTAAAGCAGGAAGGCTGCAGGCTGGCTTCCCATGCAGGCTTTCCTTGCTGCTACCCAGAGAGTAAAGCAGCAAGGCTGCAGGCTGGCTTCCCATGCAGGCTTTCCTTGCTGCTACCCAAAGGCAGGAAGAGGAGATGCAGAGCTGCGAGAAGTGTTTGATATTCCTGCAGGCAGCCCAGGTCAGAACCTGAGTCATTTGCCTGCTGCTCTTTTCCTGCTCTGATGGGATGCAGCTGGCAGATTTTCCTAATAATGAACTTCCCCAGACATGCCACTTAGCACTGCTCCTGCCCAGGCTGGCAGGAGGAATCGCCAGAGATATTTTTAAGGTTATTAAACCAACTATAAACAGCTTTTGGGTTGGTTTTTCTGTCCTCACCACGCAGCTGAGTGCGCTACGTTTCCTCCTCTCTCAGGCTAATTAGCCACACACTGTCTCCTAAAGAGCCTGCAACATGCTTCCAAAACACACAGCATCAAGCCTTGAGCTGAGGCATCATTTACACAAACCACAGTTTGTGTTTTGGTAGAACACTCAGCTTACTCTTCTTCTAGTGTCCAGAGGTCTTCTCTTTATGATAGAATCACAGAATGTCAGGGGCTG
>WAAF01007096.1:1084-12242 GCA_013400475.1 Tricholaema leucomelas
AAGGGAGGCTGTAGCCAGGTGGGGTTGGGCTCTTCTGCCAGGCAACCAGCAACAGAACAAGGGGACACAGTCTCAAGCTGTGCCAGGGCAGGTCTAGGCTGGATGTTAGGAGGAAGTTGTTGGCAGAGAGAGTGATTGGCATTGGAATGGGCTGCCCAGGGAGGTGGTGGAGTCGCCATCCCTGGAGGTGTTGAAGCCAAGCCTGGCTGGAGCACTTAGTGCCATGGTCTGGTTGATTGGCCAGGGCTGGGTGCTAGGTTGGACTGGCTGAGCTTAGAGGTCTCTTCCAACCTGATTGATTCTACAATTGTATGATTCCTTCACCAGTTGCCCTTTAATGAAGTTCATTTCCCATGCATATCTGTTTTGAATCTGTCAGCACTGCAGCAGCCTGTCTGTTGAAGCAAAGAAGCAAGAGCATGACAAACATACCCTTAAGAGAAGACCTTATTCTTGCAGTACTAACAGTCTCCATTGGCTGTGCCTCAGACAGACATTTGCTAACACAAAAGATGTCTCTCTATCCTCCTCCTCTGGCAACGGGTAAAACAAAATACCTCTCAATGGCAGAGTGAGACGATGTAGTTGCTTGGGCTGGACAAGAAACAGCTATGAAAGCTTTCATTTTGAGCTGGCTCCATAGTGATTCATCTCAAGCAATTTTATGGGAAGCAGTGTGACTTTCTGAGGGGCAGTTTGGAAGAGGTGAAGGTCTTTACACCCAAGGTAACAAATGCAAGTGACCTGATGCTTCATACATGTTACCACTTCCAGTTTCACTTCCAGCATGGAAAAAGAGTTAATAATTATGATAATAATTATGACTATGATAATGATGATAATAATAATAATAATAATGAATGGAATTAATTTATTATTGAGGAGAGTTGGTCTTAGTGTGCCTTAACTACATAGGATTGTAGAATGGTTTAGGTTGGAAGGGACCTCAAAGTTCAGTCAGTTCCAATCCCCTGACATTGGCAGAGACACCTCCCACTAGAACAGGTTACTCAAGGCCTCATCCAATCTGGTCCTGAGCACCTCCAGGGAGGTTGTGGAGCACAGAAGCACCCAATGTGATCTTTGATCACATTGGGTGCTTCTGTGCTCCACAACCTCCCTGGAGGTGCTCAGGACCAGATTGGATGAGGCCNAGTGCTCCAGCCCTCTGATCTACATGGACCACCTTGTACCAACAGGCACATGTACACACTCATGCACCATTGGTGCCCCAACAAGACACCCTGGTGATGTATTTCATCTACAAGCACAGAAGAGATATGATCTACTTCTCTGCAGAGCTTCTCATGAGCGCTTATTATAGCTCATGCAAAACTGCAAACAAATAAAACTCAATTAATACTTTTTTAGGAGGCAGAAAAGACACCAAAAAATGTTTCTGGTTGGTCACATTTTTCCTTTTCTTCTCAGCTGTATCTTAGAAGATACAGCTCTTAATGTGGATCTCCAGAATGCTTCTTAAACTAAGTGGTCAATAGCTACAAGTAGTTTGTCATTACCCAATGCCTCTTCTTGCTCCCTTTTGATACTGTGCAAGATTTAGCCTAATATGGTCACCAATGTGAGTAAAGCAGCCTTAATAGTGATATTGAAAGCATCTACTAACAGACATCTCTAAGTCACCCTGACCTTTGGAATAGACTCCATCTCTCTTCTTACTAGATATTGAAGCACTGCTGCAGGTTCAGCTGGGGATGGACATGTTCTGCTACTGAGGACACTCCTAACAGAATCACAGAATGTCAGGGGCTGGAAGGGACCTCCAAAGCTCAGCCAGTCCAACCCCCCTGCCAGAGCAGGAGCACCTAGAGCAGATCACACAGGAACACATCCAGGTGGGTTTTGAATATCTCCAGAGAGGGAGACTCCGCAGCCGTCCTGGGCAGCCTGCTCCAGGGTTCTGTCACCCTCACAGGGAAAAAAGTCCTCCTCATGTTTAAATGAATCTTCCTGTGCCTCAGCTTCCACCACTGCCCCTTGTCCTGGCACTGGGCATCACCCAGCAGAGCCTGGCTCCAGCCTCCTGCCACTCACCCTGCACACATTGATAACCATTACTGAGGTCACCTCTCAGTCTCCTCTCCCAGCAGCACAGCCCCAGCTCCCTCAGGCTCTGCTCCTAACAGAGCTGTTCCATTCCCTTCAGCATCTTCGTGGCTCTGTGCTGGACTCTCTCAAGCAGTTCTATGTCACTCTTGAACTGGGGGGCTCAGAACTGGACACAGTACTCCAGAAGTGGCTTCATCAGGGTAGAATAGATGAGCAGGATAATCTTCTAAGTGTAGTCAGGCTCTCATGTACAGAAAAGGCTGAGCATTTAGGTGGTGTTCAGACCTCCAAATCACTAATCAAATTAACTCCTTCTCAGACCACCAGAGCTAAATAATAAGTCAGGGAGCTTTCTAAATACCTGTGCTGACCACATTCCCTTGCTATTTTGCCATACAAACTCTATTAGTAGTTAGCACTGAAGTGCTACTGTAAGGTGACTGTAAGTGGTTGTAAATAACAAGGCCAAGTGCAGGGTTCTGCACTTTGGCCACAACAATTCCAGCAGCACTACAGGCTGGGGACAGAGTGGCTGAGAGCAGCCAGGCAGAGAGGGAGCTGGGGGTGTGCAGCCTGCAGAAGAGGAGGCTCAGGGCAGAGCTCATTGCTGGCTACAACTACCTGAAGGGAGGCTGCAGCCAGGTGGGGTTGGGCTCTTCTGCCAGGCAAGCAGCAACAGAACAAGGGGACACAGTCTCAAGTTGTGCCAAGGGAGGTCTAGGCTGGATGTTAGGAGGAAGCTGTTGTCAGAGAGAGTGATTGGCATTGGAATGGGCTGCCCAGGGAGGTGGTGGAGTCGCCATCCCTGGAGGTGTTGAAGCCAAGCCTGGCTGGGGCACTTAGTGCCATGGTCTGGTTGATTGGCCAGGGCTGGGTGCTAGGTTGGACTGGCTGAGCTTGGAGGTCTCTTCCAACCTGGTTGATTCTCTGACTCTATTCTGTGAAATGCAAAGCATTTAGATGCAAACCCAGGGGTCAAGTAGGAAACTGTAACAAAAATCTCCAGCAAGCAGTGGCCCCCACAAAGATTTTGTGGCTCCTTGAACCAAAACAGCAGCATTTGAGTTGGAATTCTCTTCACTCAGTAATTTCTCTGCTCTTCCTGGGAAATTCTGAAGATGTTTTTAGCACTACCCCTCACTAGCAGGTGCTAGTAGCACTTTGTCAGAGCATTAGTACATCTCAGTTAACAGTTTGGAGTTCGAATGCAACGGCTCTAAGAGGTGCTCCTCAAACCCCTCTGCAAATGAGCCATTGCAAAGCTTACATCTGCTGCTGCCCACTGACTTTAAACTGCTGTGCAAGTGGCCCCTGGAGCAGCAGCATCACAAACTATACAACTCAAAATGGTCAAGGGGAATTTGTGACATGAACAGCAACATGTAACCTCTGCTGTCCTGTTCAATATCTTTACTGATGATCTGGAGCAGGGGATTGAGTCCAGCATCAGTAAGTTTGCAGATGACACCAAGCTAGGAGCAGCTGTGGAGCTCTGGAAGGTAGCAGAGCCAAGCAGAGGGTCCTGGCCAGGCTGGATGGGTGGGCAGAGGCCAATGGGATGAGACTGAACAAGGCCAAGTGCAGGGTTCTACACTTTGGCCACAACAACTCCAAGCAGTACCACAGGCTGCAAACAGAATGGCTGGGGAAACAGTGTCTGAGAGCAGCCAGGCAGAGAGGGAGCTGGGGGTGCTGGCAGATAGTAGCTGAAGATGAGGCAGCAGTGCCCAGGTGGGCAGCAGAGCCAATGGCATCCTGGGCTGGCTCAGGAGCAGTGTGGCCAGCAGGACAAGGGAGGTTCTTCTGCCCCTGTGCTCAGCACTGCTCAGGCCACCCCTTGAGTGCTGTGTCCAGTTCTGGGCTCCTCTATTCAAGAGAGATGTTGAGGTGCTGGAAGGTGTCCAGAGAAGGGCAGCAAGGCTGGGGAGGGGCCTGGAGCACAGCCCTGTGAGGAGAGGCTGAGGGAGCTGGGGGTGTGCAGCCTGCAGCAGAGGAGGCTCAGGGCAGAGCTCATTGCTGTCTGCAACTCCCTAAAGGGAGGCTGTAGCCAGGTGGGGTTGGTCTCTTCTGCCAGGCAAGCAGCAACAGAAGAAGGGGACACAGTCTCAAGTTGTGCCAGGGGAGGTCTAGGCTGGATGTCAGGAGGAAGTTGTTGGCAGAGAGAGTGATTGGCATTGGAATGGGCTGCCCAGGGAGGTGGTGGAGTTGCTGTGCCTGGGGGTGTCGAAACAAAGCCTGGCTGGGGCACTTAGTGCCATGGTCTGTTTGATTGGATAGGGCTGGGTGCTAGGTTGGACTGGTTGAGCTTGGAGCTCTCTTTCAACATGGTTGGTTCTATGATTTGATGAAAAGTCCTCCCTCACGCTTACTCCTGAAGGCAAATCAGAACAGCAGAACAGAGGCTCTTCCTGAGGAGCAGGTATTTGATTACTCTTTGCAGATGCTTGGAGGTTAGAGAGAAAGGACACTGCTCATGCTTGCTCTAAAGAGCTAAGCAGAATGAAGCTATGGGGACCACAGAGACGACTCTCCAGATTCCAAAGCACCAACACAGGCAATTTGAAGCCCTTGCTTGTTTGAAGTTAGCCTCTCTCCTCTTCATCTTCTAGATGGGAGTATACAAACCCAGCATTTTCTGAAAACAGTTGTAGTCCCTACTGGACACAACTCAAAGGACCAATTAATTCTTGCTTCTGGGACATTTGCCAGCCTTAGAAAAATTAGGAGAACAATGCATCCTTTAAAACCCCAAAATGTTAAAGAATCCCTCACAGCAGTCTGAAGGACAGGATGAAAAAGCCCTGCAGAGGATGAGTTCCACCAATGCCACTTTCCAAACCTCCCTACCTTCCCCTGAAGACACACTGCTGATGCTCCTCCCATCTGTCATTCTGCCCTGTCATTAGAGGTCACTGATCTCAGATATAAAAACATAAATTGAAATCTATTATCCTCCAACTCTTAATGAAGTCTTTTAGAGCAAATACAAGCCAGTGGCTGTCCCTTTGTTGCTTTGAATGGGTATTGGCCAAGGCAGATGCTGACAGAAACCGAGATCTGAGCCTCCGTAGACCCTATGCAGTATGAGAAGCATCAAATCATACAATCATTGAATCAATCAGGTTGGAAAAGACCTCCAAGATCATCCAATCTAAGCTATCACTCAGTCCTGTCCAATCACAGAATTTCTTATACTGGAAAAAGCCCTTCAAGCTGATGGAGTCCAATCATNATGAGCTCTGCCCTGAGCCTGCTCTTCTGCAGGCTGCACACCCCCAGCTCCCTCAGCCTCTGCTCATAGGGCTGTGAAGATCCACTCACCGCTCAGGCCCACTCACTGCTCAGATCCACTCACCTCTCTGGAGCATCCCCGAATAGAAGTCTAACTTTCCCTGCAAGCTTCATGGCTGTTTAAGATGAGGAGAAAGCTAGAGCTCTTAGTGCATGAGAGACACGGCAGGCTTCGAATCCAGAGGCACACTGCATTGTTTTTCCCCTTCCTTCCTTCCTAATTGAGGTCAAAAGTCAATGGAGCAGAAGCTGTGGCTGTGTGCATTCCTTCATCCCATGCAGCCACCGAAGCTGAGCTTACATGGAGCCACAGCACAGACCAGCAACAAACACAGAGCAGAGGGGAGAAATACCCACAGACTAACAAACAAAACCCCCAAACTCAAACACAGAGGAAGCAAAGGAAGATTATTTAATCAGAAGCCTAATGCTAAAGCACAGGCAGGTAGAAGTATGCGCAGAGTTCTGCTGGGAGCAGAGGGGTGGAAGATGACACATCAGTAGATAATCATAGAATCATAGAATCATAGAAGCAACCAGGTTGGAAGAGAGCTCCAAGCTCATCCAGTCCAACCTAGCACCCAGCCCTGGCCAATCAACCAGACCATGGCACTAAGTGCCCCAGCCAGGCTTGGCTTCAACACCTCCAGGGATGGCGACTCCACCACCTCCCTGAGCAGCCCATTCCAATGCCAATCACTCTCTGGAAAGAACTTCCTCCTATCATCCAGCCTGAACCTCCCCTGGCACAGTTTGAGACTGTGTCCCCTTGTTCTTCTGTTGCTGCTTGCCTGGCAGCAGAGCCCAACCCCACCTGGCTACAACCTCCCTTCAGGTAGCTGCAGCCAGCAATGAGGTCTGCCCTGAGCCTCCTCTTCTGCAGGCTGCACACCCCCAGCTCCCTCAGCCTCTCCTCATAGGGCTGTGCTCCAGGCCCCTCCCCAGCCTTGCTGCCCTTCTCTGGACACCTTCCAGCACCTCAACATCTCTCTTGAATTGAGGAGCCCAGAACTGGACACAGCACTCCAGGTGTGTCCTGAGCAGTGCTGAGCACAGGGGCGGAAGAACCTCCCTTGTCCTGCTGGCCACACTGCTCCTGATCCAGGCCAGGATGCCATTGGCTCTGCTGCCCACCTGGGCACTGCTGCCTCATTTTCAGCCTACTAACTACCAGTACCTCCAGATCCCTTTCTTCCTGGCTGCTCTCAGCCACTCTGTCCCCAGCCTGTAGCGCTTCTTGGGGTGAACTCATTGTTTCTCTCTGGGTAGGACACTCCTAGGCAACACAAAGATCAATTGGATCTTGTTTGCCTGCAAAGTATCCAGATATTGCTCTCAGGTGAAGGGAAAACACAAAGAGCTACCACATGAATAAAATGCTTTGCAGTAGAACTGGAGGAGGAGAAACAATGCAGTTTCTGATCAATAATCTAAGGAGTTTATAAGATTAACATTATCTTTCAGAAAGGTTGCTCTGAAAACATCATTTGCATTGAATTATTAATCTTTTCACTAATTTTGGGGCCATTCCAGCATCTCACTCCCCTGGAGTTCCCAGCTTTCCTCATATGTATCTCTCCTGCTTCGCCTGCCCTACACATTGAAAGCCCAAATCTCCAGCACAGAAATGTAGCATTCCCTGATACACTCTGGAACTATTCTGTACTCTAACAAAGCAGGCCTGGCCCATTACCCAGGGGAGCCCACTCCAAAGGTTTTATACACCCCTTTCTCACCCAACTAGCCCCCTCCAAAGGTTTCCTGTATCCCTTCCTCACCCAACTAGCCCCCTCCAAAGGTTTCCTGTATCCCTTCCTCACCCAACTAGCCCCTTCTAGAGGTTTCTTATATCCCTTCCTCACCCAACTAGCCCCCTCCAGAGGTTTCTTGTATCCCTTCCTCACCCAACTAGCCCCCTCCAAAGGTTTCCTGTATCCCTTCCTCACCCAACTAGCCCCTTCTAGAGGTTTCTTATATCCCTTCCTCACCCAACTAGCCCCCTCCAGAGGTNATGTAGCATTCCCTGATACACTCTGGAACTATTCTGTACTCTAACAAAGCAGGCCTGGCCCATTACCCAGGGGAGCCCACTCCAAAGGTTTTATACACCCCTTTCTCACCCAACTAGCCCCCTCCAAAGGTTTCCTATATCACTTCCTCACCCAACTAGCCCCCCCAAGGGGTTTCCTGTATCCCTTTCTCACCCAACTAGCCCCCTCCAAAGGTTTCCTGTATCCCTTCCTCACCCAACTAGCTCCCTCCAAAGGTTTCCTGTATCACTTCTTCATCCAGCTAGCCCATTCCAAAGGTTTCCTCTATGCCTTACTCACTCAAACAGCCACCTCCAGAGGTTTCCTATATCCCTTCCCCACCGAACTAGCCCCCTCCAGGGGTTTCCTATATCCCTTCCTCACCCAACTAACCACCAGCACTGCTAACCATAACCTTTCATCACCTCCAACAACTGCCATGCAGACAGCCCCACTAAACCCTTTCCTACAGCCATGCCACTCCCAGAGCATCTCCTCTGCAGACACACCTGCAGTGAGGATTTGTTTCCTGAAGACTCCTGTTGTCTTTTCCTTGTGAGCTCCTACTCCAAGATGTCACCCACCATGATGGTGACACCAGCAGCCACTGAGCATTCCCTGCCTGGCATATACCTTGCATATGGGACACACTTTTCTCCTGACCATTCCCCTCAGCCATTTGATTTGCCATGGTCTCTACAGCATTTGCAGTGCTGGTACAAATCTGATAGGTGTTCCATATATCCATAGGAAGCAATCATTCCCTAGCAAAAAAGCTAGGAGCAGCTGTGGATCTGTGGGAGGGCAGGAGAGCCCTGCAGAGGGACCTGGCCAGGCTGGATGGGTGGGCAGACATCAATGGGATGATGAACAAGGCCAAGAGCAGGGTTCTACACTTTGGCCACAACAACTCCAAGCAGCACTGCAAGCTGGGTGGGGATAGAGTGGCTGAGAGCAGCCAGGCAGAGAGGGAGCTGGGGTGCTGGTAGAGAGTAGCTGAAGATGAGGCAGCAGTGCCCAGGTGGGCAGCAGAGCCAATGGCATCCTGGGCTGGCTCAGGAGCAGTGTGGCCAGCAGGACAAGGGAGGTTCTTCTGCCCCTGTGCTCAGCACTGCTCAGGCCACACCTTGAGTGCTGTGTCCAGTTCTGGGCTCCTCAATTCAAGAGAGATGTTGAGGTGCTGGAAGGTGTCCAGAGAAGGGCAGCAAGGCTGGGGAGGGGCCTGGAGCACAGCCCTGTGAGGAGAGGCTGAGGGAGCTGGGGGTGTGCAGCCTGCAGAAGAGGAGGCTCAGGGCAGAGCTCATTGCTGTCTGCAGCTACCTGAAGGGAGGCTGTAGCCAGGTGGGGTTGGGCTCTGCTGCCAGGCAACCAGCAACAGAACAAGGGGACACAGCCTCAAGCTGTGCCAGGGCAGGTCTAGGCTGGATGTTAGGAGGAAGTTGTTGGCAGAGAGAGTGATTGGCATTGGAATGGGCTGCCCAGGGAGGTGGTGGAGTGGCTGTCCCTGGAGGTGTTGAAGCCAAGCCTGGCTGGGGCACTTAGTGCCATGGTCTGGTTGATTGGCCAGGGCTGGGTGCTAGGTTGGACTGGCTGAGCTTGGAGGTCTCTTCCAATCTGGTTGCTCCTATGATTCTATGATTCTATGAAGCGGCTCCAAGGAGTTGGAAAACAACTCTAGGCTGCTTCTCTAGGCTGCTTCAATGATATGTCAATGACATTCTAGAAACTGCAGGGCTGGCTAATGAGGCTGCAGATGCTTTCAGAATCACTGTTCAGATTTAAATACCTCTTTTAAACAAAGTAGGGCATTTCTTTAACATATCTTGTTCCACTTTCCCCCCTAAAAAGGGGCTGCTTTCTTTGGACACAGGCTTCTTACAAAACTGCACTCTGAAACGTTTGTTCAAAGCAAAGAGGCAGAGTCTGCACATGCATAACTGCACATTAGTTCCTGTAGCAGGTGAAGTTGGCAGCTGATCAGGTAAGGGCTGTTTTTGTTTTGCCCATCAATCTGATGTTACTGGCAATGAGGCATCATAGTAATGATTATGCAGACATTGCTGGCCCTCATTTCCCAACACCTCTCTGACCTCACAGCAGCACAACTTTTGGTATCATGTGCACCAAAGCAGTAAGTACTAACATGGGGACCATTCAGAAGAGTGTGGCCAGCAGATCCATCTGCCCTAGTGAGGCCCCACCTGGAATCATAGAATCATAGAATCAAGCAGGTTGGAAGAGACCTCCAAGATCATCCAGTCCAACCTAGCACCCAGCCCTGGCCAATCAACCAGACCATGGCACTAAGTGCCCCAGCCAGGCTTGGCTTCAACACCTCCAAAGGAAGGCACAGGGACAGCCTCAGCTCACTTGTGCCCTGCCATAGGACAAGGAGCAAGGGATGGAAAGTGCAGCACAGGAAGTTCCCCCTCAAGATGAGGAAGAACTTGTTGAGTGTAAGGGTGGCAGAGCCCTGGCACAGGCTGCCCAGAGAGGTTGTGGAGTCTCCCACTCTGGAGCCTTTGCAGCCCTGTCTGAATGCACTCCTGTGTGACCTGTGCTGGATTCTCTGCTCCTGCTGTGGCAGGGGCTTGAACTGGAAGCTCTCCAGAGGTCTCTTCCCACCCCTAACATCCTGTGATCAGCCACTGTACACCTGCCTTGTCAGGACATCCCTGTAACCACATCTCTGTGCTTTCATTCCTCTGCATCCAGAGTGAACAGTCACAAACACGACTGAACCAATTTGTCTCTCAAAAGATGCCACAGGATATGCAACTTTGCCTCCTGGTGTACAAACTGCCTGAGTCACAAAGAGATCCAAGCCATCTTTTTTTTTACTTCATCTTCAAATCTTCTGACAGTCTCCTTTTTGTTCCACGTTTGTACAGCCTGAAGCACAGTGGGGTGCCATATCCTGGCTTGTATTTACATTACAACCTCCTGCCTTCTAAGGAAAAAGCCTCCTAAATCTCTGTGTTGTTACTGAAGGTGAAAACTGTTCTCATCCCCAATTTAAAGAAGAATCCACTTAAATATTGTCAGAAAGAGTAATCCCTCTGATTAAAAGTGAACACTGCACATTTACACATTGCATGCATTACCAAACTGCCCATTGCTTATTATCAGCCTATAGCATGGAGCTGGGAATCCAAGTGCCTGAGCAGTGCATTATATATTAGTGGATATGCTGCAATACTGCTTGGGTCTATAGGACCCAAAAAGGAAGAGCTGAAGAAAGAGTAGCCTGGAGCAAGATAATGAAGTTTTGAAAGGATATGTCTCAATAGAGGTCAAAAAAGTGGAATATCACAGAAGTAAAATCACCTTTACCTGCCCAAATGGTATAGAATCATGGAATCATAGAATCAAGCAGGTTGGAAGAGCCCTCCAAGATCATCCAGTCCCACCTAGCACCCAGCCCTGGCCAATCACTAGATCAAAGAATCATAGAATCAAACAGGTGGGAAGAGACCTCCAAGCTCATCCAGTCCAACATAGTACCCAGCCCTGTCCAATCAACCAGATCACAGAATCATAGAATCAAGCAGGTTGGAAGAGAGCTCCAAGGTCAAGAGTCCAACCTAGCACCCAGCCCTGGCCAATCAACCAGACCATGGCACTAAGTGCCCCAGCCAGGCTTTGCTTCAACACCTCCAGGGATGGCAACTCCACCACCTCCCTGGGCAGCCCATTCCAATGCCAATCACTCTCTCTGCCAACAACTTCCTCCTAACATCCAGCCTAGACCTCCCCTGCCACAACTT